>KZ653016.1:78679-93399 GCA_001010745.2 Gerris buenoi
GAAAAGGGGGAGCTTGAGAGTGACATATTAAACTGTAATAAGACAAAGTGAGGGGTTCATACTGGTTAGACGAAGCTTGAGAGTGCTATATCAGAATGTTAGCAAGACAAGGAAATAGATAGTAGTGAGCATACCCCCACTACCTCAGCCGCTCTTCTACTTCCCTTCTCATACCATAACTATGCACACACCTTGCAATAAAAGATGGCTAAATCAGTCTTTCTCAGGAATTTTCTCAACAGTTCTTTTCAGTACTTTCTATAGCTAACGTGATATTTTACAGCATGTGTGTTTTTGTCATCATGGAAAAGAAAATGAGTTTAGTTTTAATGCTTCACTCTAGAGTGATGCATTAAAACTCGAAGTCGCAGTGGCCGCTTTTCGGGGGTTGACGAGCGAAGCGAGTAGGGGGCGGAACCCCCTTGTTTTCTTAAAAATAACATTTTTGTTCATATTTCCTTACACGCAGCGCATACATGTACTGCAGCAAATAGGTAGTATCACGGTTATTTTTTAATTATCTACCTTTAATAAAGATAGAAAAAATCAGTAGGTGTTTCCATTCCCATATTATACGCACCTGTATTGTAAAAGAGGTAACTGCTGTACGTATTATAAGCAATATTTTACCGTATATAAGAAATTATAAATGTTCGAATATAGTAGCGCGTACATGAGAATGAAAGCCACATTTACGGAAGAGAAATTACATTTCTTTTGTTTAACTTCTTTTGTTTAGTTGTTACATAACATTTACACTACATTATGTACATAAACTAAATTTTTCACTTGGTATATTCGTTTGAAAAAGGTAAATTTCATTAGGGCTAATAATATATGTATAATAAGCATGTTAAATGAACATAACGCTCCTTTTCTAAAGGTTAATTTAATAAAGCACCAGAAATTACAGTAAACTTTTCACAACAATTTTGATTTTTAATGAAAAATATAACTCTAATGTGAACTTTACTCATATTACAGAGCTTTTAATATTTGATATATTTAAAACAAAGCACTATTGTTTTAATTTAACCCTAAGTCAAAATAATCAAACATAAAATACAAAGAAGTTTATATGCAGAATACACTAGGGAAAATTAAGGTATGAAAAGAATATTTAGTTTCTCTGACCGCAATCTATCATACGCTAAAAATAATTAATGTAAAACAAATCAGAGGTAAAATTTATAGGTCAAATCATAGTTGAAATCTTCTCCACTTCATAAAAAAAATAGTCTGGAAATTAGTGTGGCACATAGCTTCCTCACGTCTAATCTATTTATGTGTAATAAATTTATTTAATTTTACACCATTTTTTTAAAATTCCAAAATTATTTTGATTTTATACATGAATTCGAGTATCATCAATTAAGCAAAAGCTAAAGAGCGCAGACGGTTGAAATTAATCTGGTGCAATTTGCGGTCTGCTTTCGACAAACCATCCAAATTTCATAAAAATCAGATGTTTTCTTCCCGAACTGTCAAAATTGTTTCGATTTTTTCAAGGGCAGACGGTTGGAATTAATCTGAGGGCTACATTTGATAAAACATCCAAATTTTATAAAAATCAGCTAAGTGCTTTTACTTAGATACAGGGGTAAATAAATGTCTATGCGCATGTGGACGAGAAACAAATGGGCGCAGAAGTTTAGAAACTTATATGGGCTCAATAAAAGGCAAATTACGACCCTACCAACCCAATTTTAATAAAATTGGACCATAAGTTAGTTGGCAAAATTTGAGCGACAGACAGACACGGAACCTAAAATGCTCCCTGATCTCGGAAACTGATTTTCGTCTTGGAATTTTTGAAATCTAAGACATTATAACTATGCCATACTACAACTCTAGAAGATTGTGATGAATTTAGAGATAATATCAATTTCTAGCAGGGGTATCCAACTCCAGTATTCTAGAGGCGTAAGAGCACTAGCTCTGCACGGGAATATGGTGGTTAAAATTTTAAAATACTTATGATCTTTTGACCTTTGTACTATTTTGAAAATAAACANTTCCCAGGTTCGAATCTAGTAAATTGACAAATTAATTTATTTCTTTGAATTAAGAAGCTTTACATCTTTTGAATGGAGTAAAAGATTTAGTTACAATATTAACCGCCAAATTCCCGTGGAGTGCTAGTAGTCTAACACAGGTAGATAAAGAGGAGAGTTGGAAATCTTTCCTTTTAAGGATTCTATCGCTGATTTCTAGAATACACAACAGGGTTTGATTTATCTTAACCTACTGGCTAAATTTCACTAAAATACATTTTAGTTTACGATCCAGTGACCCTGTACAGACAACAGCCATAAATTTTTGAAAAACCTATTTTTACTATACCTCAGCCAAAAAGCTTAGTTAAGAATAATAAATCTTAATCTTTAATAACTAGAATGTCTCTTTATATAAAAAAATCAAAACTTATAATTTCCACAAATAGTGTGACTAAATTTAAAACGTATGATAAATTAATTGGTTTAATCGAGAACTAATCGATAATTTAAACTTCTATAACTAATAGATCATTCAAATACCAATAGGACTAATAGATAATTCATAGCTAATAATTGGATGGTTAATAATTGGAGATGCGCTATTAAATTTCTATCATCCGCTGATCTAGAGGTAATACAGGAACCTACGTTTATAAATAGAATCCGATCACATATAATAGAATTCACATTGGCATCAAGGAATGTATCAGAAAGCATCTTTAACTGGCGTATTTCACTAGACATTATGATGTCTGACCATCGTATGAACAGCTTTTGCAACCGGATAGATATAGTAGAGGAACACCGAAGAGACACCCTTGGAGAACTAACTGGGAAGCTTTTCATACTGGACTTGAAAACCTTTAAGGAGTATCTTAAAAGGTGTTAACAGACCCTAAAGCTCTGGAAAGAGAAGCAGCAAACCTGAGTTCAGAAATTATAGGGTATTTCTAGGAGTCATGTCCCTCTAAATCCAAGGATCACCAAAACATTCCATAGTGGGAATAGAGAGCTGAATAAAATCCGTGAAAAACCACAGAATGCCAACAAGGTATTCAGGAATAAAGAATAAGGAGAATTATGGGATAGCTTCAGGGAGGCCAGACTGAATTTTAATAAATAAATTAGGAGCCGGCTGAAGAGACTCTTGCTGGAGAATGGAGTTCCTACGAGAAGCAACCAAGCAGAGGAAAGATCTTGAGGATTAATGGATGCTCTAGGCTCGATTAAAAGACTAGAAGGCATATGGACTCGTAGAGGAAAAGCTGAAATACCTCATGCATATCCACTTTCCAGGAGAAGAAATAGAGGCCGGTAATAACAAAAGGGCCCCAGTGGTAGCAACGAAATGGGACCTGGTGACCCGCCTTTTAACCAGAGCCCATCAAGTGGGCAGTCAAATTCAACCCCATTACGGCACCTGGATAAGATGAAATCTATCCAGCCCTTCTACAGAGAAGAATGGACCATCTAATACGCAGCATAGAGGTAATTATCAAGAGTAGCTTAACTATGGGCGTGGTTCCGGAGGTGTGGTAGGCAGCTAGAGTGCATCCCTAAACTAGGGAAAAAGGACAACACTCAAGCCAAATCCTTTCAACCTATAAGCATATCGTCATTCATGCTAAAGACATTTGAGAGGATTACAGACAAGCAGATAACAGAGAAAATTCTACCTACAAAATCACTGCATGAAAATCAACCTGCATAATATAATAGAGGGAAATCAAAAGACTACCCTCCATGCAGTAACTTCTAAGATAGAAATGGCGATGCACAAGGGAGACTATACCTAGCCCTTTTCTTTGATGTAGAAGGAGCCTTTGATAAGGAAAATTCATAGAACATTAAAAAGGAACTCACACAAAGGAATATTCCTCAAGTCATAGTCGAATGGATAATGTCCTCTCTGAAAGGAAGGAGAGTTAGCTTTGGTATTCCTACCAAAGCATCTAAGCTTTGATAGAATCCCCTTACTCAACACAAGGATTAAAGGAGAGGCCATTGCATAACCGAATCCAAGGTTAGGGATTCGAATAGAAGGAGTAGAATACTAGATAAAGCTAAAGAAGAAATACAAGGTAGATATCCCATCACGGGCCAGGGAATTAGGAGAAATGAAATTTTACCGTGAGACTCTATTGGCATACACAGATAGCTCTAAAAAATAATAAAGGTTTGTCACGGGTGGGATTATACCTAATGAGGTTATCACCCAAGATATATAAGGTTCGTCACCCAAGAGAGCTTCCCACTAAGTACACTCACTACAGTATTTCAGACATTCTCATTACAGTGTTTTTAGAGGTGGAAAGAAGACCAAAGAAGGTGGATGCAATATCCAAAATAGGTACCAATACGCTCAGACAGCCAACTAACACTTAAAGCACTTTTGCACTCTAAGAGAGCCAGTATTAGTTATGGTGCCTCAATAGGCATTAGAACTGCTTGCAGAGAGAAAAGATGCTACACTGCTTTGGGTGCCAAGGAAAACAGGAATCGGAGGCCAGCCATCGAGGAGTGGATCTGTTTAAGTAAAAAGAGTGTGAATAGGAACGGAGGCTGCAGGCAGTCGAAAATGTTACTGCAAGACCTGTAGCAAAGGAAAACCAGATGGCTTATGGGACTGAGTAGACGAACCTTAGAATCATGGTTTAATTTTAAACTGGACACTGCCAACTCCGAAGACATCTGGCATTTTAAAAAATTTATGACGACCCCACCTGTCCAGTGGCGAAAAAGAGGTGACGCCCTACCATTTTATGGGAGTATATGAAGTCGAAGGTTCTGCTGTCATGTACGGGTAGGACGTGGGAAACGGACATTTTCTTACGTCCGCCATGGTAATAAGGATAAGGTAGTGGTGTCATTCAACGCAGCAGGTGTTGCCCTTGAAGACTCAGTTAGCACAATGCCAGGGGGGACGCTACAACATCGTGCATTCGCATATGATATTTATGTACGTAAAGGTGAATCTATTTCCACGATTTTACAATCATTTTATCACGAATTCAACACAACATTCACGTGACGGTGCTACGTCCACGTGAAACACAATTTTACGTTGGATAAATTCTCTAAGTACAGGAGGTCGTTGATGAAGAAAAAATCACCAGGACCAGCATGAACGATAGGTACGCCTGAAAATGTGGAGAGGGTGAGAACAGCAATTCTGAGAAGTCCAAGTCGGTCTGCTCAAAGCCATTCATTGGAACTGCAGATAAGGACTCAAACAGTTGGACGTATTTTGCATGCATATTTTAAGTGTCATCCCTACAAGTTAATGGTCCTGCAGGAATTAAATAAAGGGGACTACCCTTAACGTGTAGCCTTTTCACAAACAATGCTCAAAATTTTTGACAAGGAATGCAATATCACACTGTTCATGAGATGATGAAGCTCACTTCTGTGTTAATGGAACAGTTAATCAACAGAACTGCGGGTATTGAGCTGCTAAAAACCCTCTGACTGAGCAGGGCTGCTAAAAACCCTCTGACTGTCAAAAACCACATCAAAAACCACTTCATAGTGCCAAAGTGTCGCTGGCATAGACAGACAAATGTTGGACAGAGTAGAGGGAAATGGATGCCGTGATCGACTCCACTATTGCATTAATGAAAATGGTCATCATTTGAAGGATGCTATTTTTCATTCATGACACATTTTTAGGTATTGATTTAGCTATTTGTTTATATATTTTACTAAACTTTAACATACAAAATTTCCGAAGTTGTGATTATTTGAAAAATGTCCCTTTCCCATGCCCCAACCTGATTAGGAGCAGGGGAAATCAGGGAAGCGGAGTTTGTCACACTTAAGTGGCAAGTTATCTTCTCCTTTACAACCCTAACCACAAAATTCTAGGGTGAGATAAGGAAGTTTGATGGTTGTGAGTTTCAGGGGTTGGGACAAAAAGGACCCAAATGCGGTCTAGTGGCTAGACTTGGCCTCCACGCCTCCTAACTAGTTCTATTACTAGATTAATTAAACATTTACGGCTAATAGATTGGTACTTAAAACGCCTACGAATCATAGATAATTTAAACGCTAATAGATAATTTAAACGGTCACGACTAACAGATTTTGTTTAAACTTAGTTGCTAATTTTTAAATTAAATCAAATTATAATTATTATTAACTACGGGAGACATACAGAGAAAAATAGACTCCTGCACCGGGACTCGAACCATGGGCCTCCTATATATCCAGCACAGGCACTCTGACCAACTGAGCTATACTGAAGAATTACTTTCCGTATACTGGAGAATGACTTTCTCTGTCGTTACCGATACCTAGTCCCAAACCTAAGCTTTCAATTTAGTTGGTTTCTTTCTCGATTTGAACCTCATAAATCTTTTAGAATCTTCTAGTGTCAGGTAAATTTGAATTTTCGTTTACTTTACATCTCTTCAAATGTCGAATAACATTATAAAGCCTCTTTATTAAGAAAAAAAAACAAATTAACTTTGCACGTGACAGGTGAAGAATAAACCTTAATTTATCAGCATTTTTATTATTCGAAAGCTGTATTCTATTTTCTTTAGATTCCCATTACCTTAAAAATCAACAATAAAATGGGAAAACGATTTGAAGAAAAAAACAAAAGAATTATATTCTTATCTGTAGTTCTCCTTCCAGTCTTTTTATTTGCCCTTGAAACGGAAAAAACATAAAATTTAACAGTAAAAGTCGAACACAACTGTAATAAACTGTAGTGAGCTAAAGAAAATAAAAGGGAGAAACGTTGTCGAAAAATTATCGATTTTTAAATTATTTTTATTTTATTTATTTTCGCTTTCTTGTAACTTGCTTTTAGAGCTAAATGGAATATTAAATAGGGATCATTTTTTTAAGGACTGCTTAAGGACAAAAACTAACTAATGTTAATAAAAAAATAAGTAATGACCCTAGAAAAAAGAGCACAAGCTTCTTCGAGAGACACCCTTTTAAACATATTTAAGGAATTATTGAAATATAAATGCCAAATTTTATGGTTTCGGTCAGTAGTTTAGACTTAACGCGTTTTAATACACTGCAAACATTTAAAAAATGGTGTGACAAATATGGTTCTATTTTTTAAACTTCAATGATTTTATGCTTTTACAACGTAATAAAATTTAATTAATTTTTCTTATTTTCTCATATAAAAAGAAAGTATTGTGATGGCGCGAAAATTCAATTTCGAGATTTTGATGTATTTAAACGTTTTCCAAAAACGGAGTCCAAAAAAGTTGTTTTTAAAATGTCTGTCTGTCGTCAACGCAGACGCCTGGAGCCTAAACTACTACACCGAATATGACGAAATTTGGCATACATGTTCAGAAAAATCATACCCCGAGGCGAAATAAATTTTAGCTCCAAATTTGGGAGCGTTTTCTCCAAAAACCCCCAAAAAAAAGTGAAAAATTATTTCTTGAAAACCGTTCCGATGATTTTGATTAAAAATTCTAAAATATAGTCCATTTAAATACAAATCTATCGTTTTAAGCCGCTTCCCAAGGAAAAATCTAGTTCCTGAAAAAAGTGCTTAAAACGCGGACGGAGAGAGCCCGGGATCGATTCCCTGACCAGGAGAAGTTATGTTTATGATACATTTTTAATAAAATGTTCAATAATAATTAAATGTATTTAAGAAAACAAATAAATGGATAACACTGAGTTAAGTAATTATGAACTCGTATACGAGAAAGTTTGTCTGAGTTGTTTCGAACCAATTTTTTAAATCTGACAACATTGATGTTAATTTAGCAAACTTCAAAGAACAGATGGTTGAAATCATTATTGGTCTACCTGCGGGCTACTTTTGATGAACTATCTAAACATAATAAAAAAATCCCATGAGTACTTTATACGTATATTTTCACTTGTAAATAAAAGTATGTTTGTGTCCATTTGAATGAGAAACAAATAGGCGTAGAAGGTTGAATCTTCTAGAGGAGAGATGGCAAAAATGGGCTAATTATGCCATACCATCCAAAATTTAATAAAATTGGACGAGTAGTTTTTAAAATATGTATGTTGGTACGCAAAAATTGAAGCTCAGAAAGACTGACAAAAACAGACATGGAACCAAACAACCTGATTTCTTAAACCGATTCTCTGTTTTGGAATCTGAGTCATATAGCATTTTCGTCTTCAGAACGATCATATAGGTTCTTTGTTGAAGAGTTGAGACAGTATAGTTGAAGGAGTAAAGATTGTAAGATGTAATATGTATTATTGTAGGTTTTTAGCTATTAATCTTTTACTTGACAGATAAAAACTTAAGAGGTTCATATATCATTATGAGTTGCTTCATCAGACTTACGTAGCCAAGTTTTATTTACTTCTATATAAACCTTCTCTATCTTTATCTTTTCCTACATGAGGATGTGCTGTGATAATATCTCTACGTTATAAAGCTCCAGACTATCGATACAGTTGTTTTCTGTTTTAATTAATAACTTTGATAACTGCAAGATGGAATGATTGACCACTTTTACATCTATTCGATTTGATTATCAGAGTAAAGTATACACCTAAAGGTGCGTTTACACCTGACATTTATTGCATGGCATTAATGTCAGGCAGAAATCTCAGTAGTGTAAACACCGACAAATTTATGTCTGAGATTTATGTTTCTACTCTCAGCTATAAGTGTCGACACTTCTATAACAACAGATGTAAACACCGATTATTATATTTTTCGTACATCTATTGCAAATTAAAGTGTTGCGAGAAGTGTCAGAGACATATCTCAGACATAAATCTCAAGCAATTTCTCTCAGATGTAAACACTCAAAGCAATTTCTGTCAGACAATTGACATTTATTGCCGGAGAAAAGTGTCAGGTGTGAACGCACCTTAACCACTCAAAGATTAAAATTTTCTCCTTCTTTTGCTTTCGAGCTTACAGAAAGGTATATTCGACTGCCAATTAGTGTGGCACATAGCTTCCTCACGTCCTATTTCGTAGACTTTAATGATTTTAAGCATTTACTTTTTAATAGTCGAATTTATTTTAATTCCACAGTTTTGTAAATTTGTCAAAATTATTTTTAATTTTGCTTCCGAACTTACTGAAGGTAACGAAATCTATGTGATTGTTCTGAAGAACAAAAATAGTTTTAGGTCTCCGATTTCAATAATTTCAATACAGAAATCCGTTTCAGACATCAGGGATCATATTTGGTTACGTGTCTGTCTGTCACTCAATTTTTTGTAAGTGACATATCTTAAAAACTATACGTCCGATTTTAATGAACTTTGTATGGAAGGTCATAATTAGCTTATTGTTGGTCCCATATAAGTTTCAACATTCAGCGCTCATTTGTTTCTTGTCAACATGCGCACAACATACATTTATTTCCACCTATATCTTCAAAAGTACTTATCTGATTTTTAAGAAATTTTGATAGTTTGTCAAAAGTAGACCGTAGATAGTACCAGATTAATTTAAACCATCTTAATTCTTTAAATTTTGCTAAATTGATACATTAATTCTTGTATAGAATCAAAACAATGTCGACTTATTTAAAATGGGAGGGGGGGGGACAATAATAAGTTGTAAAAGTACACAATCATTAACTTATACAACTGTGGGGTTGACACGTGTCAATCACTAATNGGGGGGGGGGGGGGGGACAATAATAAGTTGTAAAAGTACAAAATCATTAAATTATACAACTGTGGGGTTGACACGTGTCAATCACTAATTTTGTTAGATATTTTTTTATAAAATTAATTTGACTCTTGTATTAAAAATATATTGTGTTTTATGATAGTTAAAATATTAAATGTTATACATTGTATGATATAAAGGACCACACCACTGTGCCACCACAACAACTTCAGTCTGTCCCAAACAAAAGTTAGTGCTTTGACAGCGCGGGAAATCGAGTGACACACAGATTGGCCAACCTGTGCGGGAAAAAACATTTATATTTGCCTCGTAGGCCCGACCTTTTGTCCGGGAAAATCTCAAGCTCTCGTTGGCTCCCCACCTTTTTCCTGCGCTGTCAACGCACTAACTATCGTTTGGGACAGACTGCAGGATTCGAGGAAGCATGTGCCACACTAATTGGCAAATAATTTTTTATTTTTTTTATTTATTTTTTTTAATGAAATTTTTGAGAATTAAAAATCCCTCTTTTCCATCCCTATTAATATTTTATAAGTTAAAAACGAACTAGTTAAGCAAAAAAAAGATCTTAGTATTATAATTTATAATTAACTGTAAAAGCATTTTACAAATTGTAACATTGGATTTTTAGTTATATAAAACTTATAAATATTTAAATTCAATTAAAACCTAAATTTAAGATCTTGGTCACACATCCATCAATTTGAACTTCATCGATTTCCTAAATCCTTAAAATAAGCGCCATTTTAAGATTCCAAATCTTATATCTGAGATTTAAAAAAAAAAAGTGGGGCTTTACCTCAAAAAAAATAAAAACATTTTTTAAATGATATTACATCTTTTGGTGAAATCTCCACAACACCCAAACCACGAAAATAAACCACTACTTTACGATGTGCCAAGAAAAATGAGGTTTATTTTTACACTATTGGAAAAGAAAAATGGACGAAGATAAAAACTTCCGAGGGCAATAAATTTGAAGAAAATATTACCATAAAGTAAACTACATAATGGAGTTTAAGAGTGTAACCTGAATTTTAAATTCATCTTATATTCAAAATATTATTTTATAGTAGAAACTAGTTGTCTTATATTCCCTCGTATTTTATCTTGTCTTATCGTTATATTTTAAAACATCATGTCCTCTTTTATGTTTATTTAAAATAGACTGCCAATTGATGTGGCACATAGCTTCATCGCATCCTATCACATACTTTAATTATTTTATGTTTTTTTAATTTTTTTGCTTCCCCTGTTTTTTTATCAAAATTGTTTTGATTTTTTACATGAATTAGAGTATCAACTTAGCCAAAGTTAAAGAGCGCAGATGGTTCAAATTAATTTAGGGCTCTCTTCGGGTTAATTTTGATAAACTATAAAAATTTCATACAAATTAAATAACTCCATTTAAAGGTATAGTTGTAAATAAATGTATGTCTGTCCGCATGTAAAAGAGAAAGATATGGGTGCCGAAGGTTGAACCTATATAGGACCAACAATTAATAATACTGAAATTACATATAGGTTTTTGACTTATAGCATATCGTTGGAAACGGAAAAAATTAAGGAAAAAAAATATTTTAAAAAAGATGAAATTTTATTAATTAGTTTAAAAGTTAAGTGAATATAATTGTTTATTAGTGCGATAATTTTGATAACGTCAAAGTTTGTTTAGATCTGTCAAAATACCGCCAAACATCAAATAATTAAATAAAATATAGGTATTAAAAATAAGGCTTTTTTAAAGAATGATAATAAATCAGTTAGTATAGAACGGTCACCCATCCAAGTACTGACCACGTCCAATGCTGTTCAGTTCAATGAGGCCACTTTAGTGGCCTCTGATGTGAGGAAAAGTTCCGAGGTACCACGTACCCGATTTTTATTATTATTATATTATTTTCGGAATTAGCTCAGTAAACAAGTTTATTTTATTTACTCATCAAATGGTCGTATTTCTGTTTTAAAATCGTTCCATAATCTCCCTTCTTGCATTAAAGGAACTCTAATTATCTTGAAGTTCCATCAGAATTACAGTTATTCCAGTTATTTGGAGGCATCGGCAAACTAAGAAAGTTATTCGATGAGACAGTTTGTGTGATTAAAAAAATCTAATGTCTTTCTAGCTTTCAGTTTATTGTGTCTTAGACCTCTCCTTTTAGAACTACTTCAACGGAAATTATCGTGCACAATGAAGTTTTAGAACTTTCTGCCTCTATACTAAACAGTACGAGACAGTGACATTAATCTAGGGCTATCTGCGGGCTACCATACAAATTTATTAAAAATCAGATAAGTACTTTGGAAGATATAAATGTATGTTTGTGCGCATGTGAAAGAAAAAGAAATGGGCGCATAACGGTGAAACTTATGTAAGAACCAACAATGGCCTAATAATGACCTTCCATACAAATATCATTAAAATCGGACGAGTTGTTTTTAAGATATGTTGTTTCGAAAAAATTAAGTGACAGACCGACTGGCAGACACGGAACCAAAAATGTTCCCTGATGTCTAAAATGAATTTCCGTTCAATCAGTTATTGACATTGAAGTCAAAAATTTTGCGTTCTTCAGAACGATCACATAGCTTCCATTACCTTTTGTAAGCTCGGAAGCAAAAATTAGGTAATTTTATAAGGAAAAATGGTAAAATAAAATATATTTTGTTTTTTGTCTTTAATTGTATCTTCTAACCTAATATTTTGTCAATCAATATATAATGTGGGTGTGTTATTGACTTAAAAACTATCACATAACAATAAATAACTGAATAAAACCTATTGGTGGAGCAGAAGATGTTGGGGCACAAGTTGGAGGAAGGCGCTACGGGAGGCCCTGGTGGCTGCCTGGGTCGGAAAAAAAAGGCGTACCAGGCAGTTAAATAAGGTAAACCGAGGAGAAGACACTGTAGGTATTTCGACCCCGACGCCCAACGGGGGGCGCGGCGTCGCTAAAATTCAAAAACCGAACAAAGTTTCAAATTTTAGGCACCGTCTCCGTTTAGGTGCGTCTGGGTTAAAATTCCTACAGTCTCTTCTCGTCGCGGTTTACCTTACAGTTATATTAACACTGGGGGCCCGGTACGGCCATTTTTTCCGACCCGGGCAGCCATCAGGGCCTCCCGTAGCTTCCTCCAACTTGTGCCCCAACATCTTCTGCCCCACCAACCTATTATCTAGTCTAGTACATAAGTATGTTATTATGCAAATAACATGAATGTTGAAAGAGAGCATGTTAAACAATTCAGAAATGAATTCTCAAATGAATGAATATGAAAATGGAACATAATAGACAATCTGCAAATACCAATTTATAGACATGTATATAGAGGGGATATTCCTCGACATTATCTATGTTAAGTAAACATAAAATACAACATGATATAAATGAAATTTAAGGCGGAAACACTCTACTACCACGTCACGTGACGTGATATCACTTGAAAAAAGTGTGCGATGTAGATTTAGTAAGGTTTGTATATATTGCAGCTACACTATTATCACGTCACGTGACTGACGTGATATCAGTGTAGCTTTCAATACATAAAAAACATCACGTCACGTAATGTTACGTGACGTGATAGTAGTGTGTTTCCACCTTTACAAGCTGCTATATTACCACGCAGTAAAACTACGTGTCAATACTACTAAAATATGACATAGTATACATGTTTGAAAGTTACATTGTATTATGTTATAATATCTTAACAACAATAATTAGTAACAATGTTCAACGTTCGATGCGTGGTCTTAAATAAGATACGTAATATAACTTTGATATTTTGTTAAATCTATCTTCTTTACTGGATAAATATTATCAATATGGTCACTGTTAAATTAATTCTATAAACCTAATAATCCCGACTGTTTCCAAAGAGGTAAATGTATGAAAAAAAAAAGAAAATAGTTAGCAAAATAAAAATGTAGTGGGAAAGAGACTAAATTAAACAAACAGAAGCTAAAGGAAACAACCCATTTAATTAACTAGAACTAGATAAATAATCAGGAAAAAACCCACCAACAGAAAAACTACACAATCAAGCAAAAATTCAAATGGTCTTTAGGATAAAATATTAGTTATGTCCAACTAAATAAAATACTTTATACAAATATATCTTTTATATAATCGAGTAGTGTCCAAACGGGCGACGAATCACCTCTAAATGATTTATGACGTTAAAAATTGATTAGCCATAAGCTGGGAGTGAACCAGTGACCTCCTTTGCGACAGGCGAAAACGCTACCACTAGGCCATGCCATTGTTATGAAACTCCATGCATTAAACTTATTATTTAAACTTATTATTCTGTCCGTTGCCACGGGCATAACGGCTAGTATTTATATAACACAGGGTGGTCCAACAATCTCCCCCACCTCTTAAATTTTTGAACGTTTTGAGATAAATTAATAAAACTTGGGAGCTCTGTACTACGCAAAGGAAAGATTATTTTCATACTGTCGCACACTTTACAAATTATTAATTGAGTTTTTAAACAATCTCGACGAATTTAAATTAAAAACAGTTTTAAAATGTTGTCCATTCAAATACGAATCTTAGGATATAAGCCGTTTTCCCGGGAAAAATCTGGTCGTTTGAAAATAGCTTTAAACGTGGACGAATATAGCCCAAGTTCGATTCCCCGCCGAGGAGAAGTGATTTTTTAAGATAAATTTTAAGAACATTTTTAAAAATATGTTTAATAATAATTAAATGTACCTATGATGTCCATTCAAATACAAATATTACGATATAAGCCGTTTTCCAGGAAAAAAATTGGTTCCTGAGAAAATAGCTATAAACGAGGACGAATATAGCCTAGGTTCGATTCCTCACCGAGGTGAAGTTATTTTTTAATATAAATCTTGATAAAATGTTCAATAATAATTAAATGTACCTACAAAAACCCGATAACTAATAAATGGAAAACACTGGGCGAAGTAATTATGAACTCGTGTATGAGAAAGTTTGTCTGAGTTGTCTCGATCCGATTATTTTATTTACTATAAAATATGCTATATTTTATTATAATATGCTATATTTTATTATAATATGTTATATTTTTATTATAATATGTTATATACAGACCGACTGGCAGACACG
>KZ653017.1:14621-25495 GCA_001010745.2 Gerris buenoi
AAACATCCTCTTTATTCACCTAACAATAAGAAGGTTGTAGGAAAATTCAAAGATGAAGCGAAAGGAGAAATTATTAAAAAATTTATTGGTCTAAGAGCAAAAATGTACTGTATGGAAATAAATAATAAAGAAATTAAAAAGATTAAAGGTGTGCAGAGTATAGTTGTAAAAAATGTTATTAAAATACAAGATTCTGAAGATAGTTTACGGTTTGGTGTAGAGTTATTTACCCTAGTTAGACAAATTCGTTCGTTTGAACACAATTTATATTCCATTGAGATTTATAAAATTGCATTATCTCCATTTGATGATAAAAGAATTTTAATGGATGATGGCATTTCAACGAGGGCAATAGGATATTTAGAATTATGTACGTAATTTTTAAGATTTTTTATAATATTTTTTAGGTGTTGATTTTTGTAATTTTTGAAGATTTGCTTCTTTTTGTATTATATAATTTTTATTGTATAGATAGGTTTAATTTATTTTGTATAATACATTTTTGGTTTAAATTATTTTTTATTGGCTCCCTGGATGAAATTATTTTGTAAATAAAAAATGTAATTTGTTATACGTTCGTAATTATTTGTAAAAAGAAGATGTTTTGTAACACCGTCATTCAAAAATATATAATTTTGTTTCTGTCTATTATGTATGGACTATTCTATTTGGTAAATGTGCAAGATATTGAAATACTTTGCACATTTATCTATACCTTAAATAAAGGGTCACTGTGGTGGTATAGCGTCCCATAAACCCTACATACGGTCCCTGGCATGGCATAGCGTCCCGCAAACCGAAAGGTCCCTGGCGCAGTCGAAAGACTAGTAAACCTCTTTGGTAAAGGTTTATGTGTAAAGTAATATTGGTATAAAAATGAATAAATATTTTACATTTTGGTGATGGTGGAAAAAAAAAAAAAATAAATAAATAACTTAATAAAAATAAAAAAAAATAAAAAAAACCTCCTCGATGTGCTTCCACCTTGACGTGGTGAGGAGGCTTTCTACCAAGAGAAGCACTAGTATCATAGTTTACATTGCATTGCTCATGGGATTTCGACATGGCGTAACCATACAAGTTATTGCAATCTACATAGTATATGTCAACACTCTCTTCTTTCGAGTCGTAATTCTCCATTTACTTGTTATTTGCTTTTACATACCGATGTGATACCTGGCAAATACCTCCACGTAGCTCCTTCTCTATCATTAATAGCTGCTCATAATCATTCAACATCTCTAATTACACATTAGAAAACCTAAGCATTGCATGCCATGTAAGTCCTGGAAGCTTGAAATAATAAGCTGGATCTAGGTAGTGGGTTTTTATGGTTACATTTCGAAAAGTTTCAAAGATGTCAGCCAACTGCAATACATCTGTTTTGATATAAATGTCACAATATTGTCCCAGGTTTTCTACTTTTTGAGTGTTCCAGACATTGCAGGCATGGTTGTACTCTTCATCCGTTATATGGCTTCCGTTATACGGCTTCTATTAAGTTTGTTGAAAAATTATTCTTTAGGTGGAAGTTCAGTGTCTCGGAGTTTATAAATATTATTTATGTAATCGTATGGAAATACCCCTTTGCGGGTTAATAGATGAATATTTTCTATTGGGAAATGTTTTTTCATATTTTTGAAATCTTTTACTCCTTTCGTTAATTTGTCTAAGCTTTCGGCCATGAATCTAAAACTATCTATAAATCGGTGTTTAATAAATTTATTGACTACTTTTGAAAATGTTATGTATTTTTCTTCTTCATTTATTGACTACTTTTGAAAATGTTATGTTATTTTTATTCTTTATTTATTGACTACTTTTGAAAATGTTATGTATTTTTCTTCTGGAGTCTGCATCGAACCTTTGACACGTGCACATCGGCTCTCTGTTTCTCTTAAGTTTTCAATCAGTTAAAGAAGTATATTACGTTTTATTTTTATATCAAAGTGTTTTATTTATTTTTTTCTGTACATATAACAAGTTATTTTTTCTCGGAGACGTTTTATTTTATTTTAATAAATAGTTCTTAAGTGAGTGAGATTAGTAGAGTTGGACTGGCCGGTCGAGGTGCACCGGGTCGCCCGACTTTTATCAGGCAGGGACCTCAGAGAGGTAAACAATCCACATATTATTATCAAAACATCAACATGACAAATAAAAAAAAGAACAAGAAACGAGCTCACTCACAAACGCAGTCCGTAGACTCTGATTCTTCTGTAGAGGGGGCGGCTAAACGTGTCATTCATACTTCCCCCACCGCCCCGGACCCACCCGTGCAGTCTACTATCAAAGCCACTACTCCGTCCGAATTGAATGAACTTTCCCCGCCGTTTTCAAATTCAAACGCCAACAATGTCCAGCCCACAAATTTAAATCAAATAAATTTGAATCCGATAAATAATTCACCTGGTCCCAGTTTTGTAACCAAAAATCCTTTTTGTGTGCTACAAAGTGATAAGGAAGTAGAAGACTCAAATAAAGTGGCTACACCTCCCTTGTTTGTAAAAGATGTTATACACTTTACTAATTTGGTACAAAGCATGGAAAAATTAATCGGACAAAGGAATTTTGTTTGTAAAGCTCGTTCTGCAGACGTGTTAATCCAAACAAAAACAATAGAAGCCTTTAGAACAGCGTCCAGCTACTTAAAAGAAAACAATATTCCATTTCATACTTATCAGTTAAAAGAAGACAAATCTTTCAGGGTTGTTATTCGCCATCTCCATCCGTCTACACAACCGGAAGTCATAAAAGAGGAACTACAAAAACTAGGATACAAACCAAGAAATGTTACCAATGTCATTCATCACGTAACAAAAAATAGACTACCCCTATTTTTTGTCGATCTTGAGCCGGATTCGAGGAATAAAACTATTTTTGAATTAAAAGAACTTTACTATTGTAAAGTTAATGTCGAAGAACCTCATAAAAAAACCGAAATCGTGCAGTGCAAGCGGTGCCAAAATTACTTGCACACACAGAAGTATTGCAATCACGCTTTCAGATGTGTAAAGTGTTCTGGCCCTCACCCGACTTCTGAATGCAAGAAAACTGACCGCAGTCAACCTGCAACTTGTGCCCTCTGTGGTGGCGCTCACCCGGCCAACTATAGAGGATGTGAGGTGCACAAGAAGCTCCAGAGGAACCACCGAAACAACACTGCACCCTTCAAACATGCACCACTACAACCTACGACTGATGTTCCAAAAGTTAACTTAGGCGCCTCTCATTTTCCGAACTTACCATCTGTAGCAGTTGTGAACACAACACAAAATTCTTCACCTAACCTAAGTTACGCGGCTGCTGCAACTTCAGGTACAAACACCAATCCTCCTCCTCAAAGAAACCTACCTACTTATATACCTCCACCAAATAATAATATTGATTTCACTTCAACACTTCAAGCCACCCTTAATTCCTTCCTTAACGACCTCAAAGCTATTCTTCAGCCCCTCCTGGCTATTCTACAAACATTCTCATCCCTTTCTTCTATAATTCCTGCCTTCACCCAGAAATGACTGCCTTAAACCAAAACTCCTTAGCTATACTTCTTTGGAATGCAAATGGTGCAACCCAACATAAACAAGAACTCGATACACTGCTGCATAATAAAAGAATAGATATTGCACTAATAACAGAAACACACTTCACAACACGCTCACACTTTCACATACGAGACTACATTACGTACAGAACCGACCATCCAAATAACACAGCACAGGGGGGTAGTGCAATTCTAGTTAGGAACACCCTTTTCCACTTCCTTCACCCTTCCAATCCTACTGAAGCCATACAGTCTGCCATAACTCTGAACACTGCTCCCCTTAATTTCACAATCTTATCCATCTACTGTCCTCCTAGTAAACACGTTTCCCACCAAGATTTTTTTTCCAAGAGGATGGATGATCGAGGGGTAGAAGCTCTTAATTTAGTGTTGAGACATCAATTTAGATGTTTGGTTTCAAAAATCGCTACGTCTGACAAATATAACATTGAAATCATCTATTATGACCTGATAAAACATCGAAATCAAATGCGTCCAAAAATTTCGTCCCGAATTACGTAATCGGTGACTTTCTTTGTGCCCTATAATTTTTTTTTAATTAATCCGTGATCTTTTTTGTTCATCTTGTCGAGAGATCGTTCTCCCAGCTCCCTTCTTTCCCTCTAGACTTCTGTAATTTACGTAGGGGGGACATCAATAGTTAAAACATCGATACAACGATGTCTTTCTTAACCCAAAATTTACAGCTTCTTCCTCCTCGATCATCCATCCTCTTTTTAAGTATCTTCTTTTACGAAAAACAAAATAAAATCACCATTTATGTGAATGAATATATTATATTGCATCTAATGTCCAAAAACATGCATTTAAGAAAATAAAATCACCATTTATGTGAATGAATATAGTATTTTGCATCTAATGTCCAAAAACATGCATTAAACAGTAAAATATGCAAAAACATATATGCAAAACATAAAAATCCGAGTCCTGTGACAAAACATAAAATAAAATCTTACAAAACATACATAATAAATCTTTACAATATTAACCTTGCAGAACATTAAGAAAACGCAAGAAAACCTACAAACTGGATTGATATAGTTTAATAATTACAATATAAAAAGAACTTTTTAAAAATTGCCTGCAAAAGGAACAAAATGACCTTGAAAATTGTTACTACCCGCGTTGTCCAATTAAAATCATTATTTAAAATGGCTGCAGTTACCCTTATTATTGTTAACTTTTGACAATAAAGAAATTGATTAAAAATAAAATTAAAAAAATCATACATTTGAAACTCATCAAAATGAAGATCGTAAATAATGCGTCATGACAAACGAAATAAAAAAAAACTTCTTTCCTAACTAACCTTCCATACAGAATAATTTGGCGAAAACAAATTAAATTCTGCTGAAATATAGCTAAAAGTATTAAATTAATGCATTGTCATCGTTTTCTGAGCTATTCTAAAAGCTTCAAATGTCTAGCTACTCGGGATGTTAGTTAAAAGTCGTTAAAAGTAGTTAAAATTCGAATGCAAGATATGTACTGGACATACAAACAAACAAGAAACCAAGTTAATAAAAACGTAGTAAAAATTAAACAGTCTGCACTCGATCTAAGATTTGGAGGCAACTAACGGCAACACGTGACTCACCTCAGTAACTAGTGTAATACTAAAAATATCGTAATGGAATGAAGCTGCTAAGGATGCTCTGTGAGGGCAACCCGTGGGGTACACAAGGCTTTGAAAGTATGGTCAATCTTTAGCGCGCTCTAGCGGCCAAACGAATAAAGCTATTGAGCAGGTTTTGGTTTTATTTTTTAGAAAATTTTATTACCTTTCTTTTAGATACGAAATAATTTTTCTCTAGGATGCGTCGTTTCGGAGTTATAAGCGAAAAACTAAAAAAACTTCCAATTTTTTTTTTTTTTTTTTTTTTTTTTTTTTTTTTTTNTTTTTTTTTTTTTTTTTTTTTTTTTTTTTTTTTTTTAGTTCGTATTAGTTTTTTCGCGCACACTTTTTAAAATGTAAATATGTCAAAACGTTTTATTGTTGTACTTGTTTGAGGAATGTACGGGGATGACCCTAAAATCATGTTTCAAGTCTTAATACTAATGTATTATCTATTTACTTTTTGTTAGCTTAACTGTAAGTAATTATTAGTTACAATAAATTTCTTTTGTTCAAAAAATCTGGAAAGAGATATTTCTATCAATTTTTTATTTTTGTAGGAGTCTTAATAATTTTATGATCATTCACGACTATGAAAATGTCAATAAAAGAACGTCAAAGTAAAATTCCCTTTCTATTCTGAAAATTAAATATTAATAATACATACTATAATTTGTGAGTTATACTTAAATTTAATAAATTTTGTCGGTATCTATAATGCCATCATGCGTAATGAACAAACAATAAGTGTCGAAACTTAATAATATCTAAATTGATCGATAATATCTAAAGTAATCACAAATAATAAAACATATAATTAATCAATAAATCTCAATTTAATTAGAAGGCCCGAAAAATAAAGAATATAGGACAAGAATGTTCTTTTCCCCCACATAAAGAGACCGGAGGCAATTTAACAAATTCTCAGAAATTGTACTTAACTTTATCTAAAATTATTTCTGTTCCATTCTTTTATTTATAAAAGAAATAAATCAGAATAAAAAGGGGTTTGATTTCAATACATCTCACTAAGGTTATGAATTGAAAATTCTAATTTGTATTTTCACTTTGAGAAAGTGTGGGCACGGGGCTGAATAATTTGTATTTTTCACATCGGCTAGCTAAAGCCGGGGAAAAGAGAGCCCGCATTAGCATCTCGTATAGACTTCACCTTCACATTTGTTGCCTTTTTTTCAAATATTTTTCCTTTCAAAAGAAAGAACTCATCGAAAAAAACTCTCACTCTGACTTTTTTTAAAAGTTTTACATGAGATAAGAGAAGCTGGTAAAATATGAGGCCGTCCTTTTTTCCTTGTACACAGGAATTCACTTATTTGTTTAATGTATACACGAGTCAAAAAGAGATTTCTTTTCTTCGCAGAGAAACAAAGAAAAAAATAGTAAATTAAACTGCATGAGCATTCTCTGTAATTTATTCTATACAAGAATATTGATTTCAATAAATCCATATACAAAAAAAAATTCCTATCGTGGGCGTCCGCAAACCGAGCGAATTTGCATTGGAAATTTGTAGTTCAATGTAGTGTAGTTTAAACTTTCTTCATAACTACTAAAATATACTTGTACAATATATATAATAATTGTGTTTAACTAAGCAATATTTTGAAAACCCTAATCCAACTAAAATATTTCTTTTATATTTTAACATAAAAAACAAAAAAAAAAAAAAAAAANAGCTTGCATTGAAGATCAGAAGAAGAGAATCGATTACTTAGAAAAAGAGAACAGAAAAAGAAATATCATCATACATGGATGTGAAACAAACGGAAGAGAGTCATTTGAGGAATTAGAACATAAAATTATAGAAATAATAAATATCAAAATGAAAGTAAAATTTCAAGACATGGACATAGACTTCGTGAAAAGATTACGACCGACTAAAGAAGGTCAAGACGGCCCTGTGCTGTTGGGAGTAGTGTCATGGAAAAAGAAAATGGAAATAGTAAAAAATAGAAACAAACTGAGAGGCACAAATATTTTTTTGAGCGAAGATTATCCTCCAGGGGTGCGTGCAAGAAGAAAAGTTCTAATTAAGGAGATGATAGAAGCCCGGGATGCTGGTAAATATGCAGTGATAAAATATGACAAACTTATAATCCGGGATATTACTCCGAAGAGAGGTTTTATTTCTTCACAGGAATCGGGAAGCGGAGACAGAAACAAACGAGAGCGTCACTCCAAATACAACACAAGTACACGGATAAGCGAGCCCGGGTAAATACCAACAATGGTAAAACACCATCAGCATAGCAACCAACGAAACGTTCTTTTGAGTCAGTGATATTTACATTTAACTGCAGAACTCTACGAGAAGATAGTAAAATACTTGATCTAATGGGAGAGCTAAAAGGTTTCATGTGGGACATTATAGGTTTAGCGGAAGTCAGAAGGAAAGGCCAAGATCATCTGCAGATGAAAGATGGAACGAGTTTTTACTATAACGGAGACGGCATTACAGGAGGCACAGGTTTCCTGATAAACCAAAATATCACTGATCAAATTTCTAAGTTTAAAAACTACTCACCACGCATCAGTAAATTAATATGGACTCCAGTAAATAAAAGAAAATGTGGTCGAACGAAACTGATTCAAGTTTATGCTCCTACTCAAAATGGCACTTGAAGAAGACAGCTGTAGGAACGTACTTGCCATGGGAGACTGGAACGCAAAAGTTAGGAAAGGAATAGTTGCACCCTACGTCGGACAGCACGGGTTAGGTAAAAGGAATATAAGAGGGACCCGATTAATCCAGTTCGCTGAAAGCAATGCGCTCTACATCACTAACACATTTTTTAATAAGAGAAGTGAAAAAAATGGACTTGGGTGAGCCCTGACGGATCCATAAAAAATGAAATAGATTATGTATTATCCAGTAACAAGAACTTTATTAGCGACATAGAAACCAGCAACAGATTCAATATTGAATCTGTCCGTTCACAGGCCGTTAAAAATCAAATACAGAGCTGAAGGAAGAAGAAGAATAGAGAAATAGATTGGAAAGAACTAAAAAACACAGGTTACAGCAGCAAAATACAAGGAAAATTAAAAATAAATAAAACTAAAAACATGAATGTGGAGGAGCTTAGTCAAAATATGTCAAGTGATAATAGAATCTACTAACGAATTAAGAAATAATATTTTATCAAATAAAAATTATAAACAAGTGCCAAAAGAAATAAAAAAAATACTAAATAAAAGAAGACGTCTAAAACGAGATGACAAGGAAAAAATAGAGTTCAATGTAATATCTAAATTAATTAGATTTAAAATAAAGGAATGGTCTGAAAAAAAGGTTACTACAAAGATTGGAAGAAGCAATAGACTCAGGAACCTCACTAAAGAAATGTACGGAAAAGATAGGTGTGAAACAGTGGACAGCTGTGAGGAATGACCAAGAGCAAGTTGTGTATGGGGATAAAGAAATAGTAGAGAGTATAGCAGCATTCTATAGACACCTTTATAAGGGATGAAAACAAGAAGAAAATTTAACATTTGATAATTATAGGGATAAAAGTGATACTGATGAAGACTGGATGATTATGGAGGAGGAAGTTGAAAATGTAGTGAGAAAACTAAAAAATAATAAATCTGCCGGACCCGACAGAATCGTTAATGAACAAATAAAAGACGGGGGTGTATATTTAATAAAAAAAAATTATGTGAACTATTCAATAAATGCCTGAAAACAGGAAAAGTGCCCCAAACCTGGTTAGAATCTATAATGATACTATTACATAAAACAGGAGACTCGAAAAACATAAATAATTATAGACCTATAAACTTACTTAGCGTAATTCACAAAATATTTATGAGTGTGATTACCAAAAGAATCGAAGGAAAGGTAGAGATTAGTGTACAGCAGGTAGGATTCAGAAAAAAACTTTATACAAACGATGGAATACTAGTTTTACAGCAAAGATCTAGGGAATATAACTTACCGATTGCGATATTATTTGTCGATTATAAGAAAGCTTTTGACAGCGTTTTTATTGAAAGTATTTTCGAAATGTTAACCGCTAATGGTATAGAAGACAGATATGTAAAACTATTATGGTACATATATAAAGGAGCCACTATTAAGGTTAGGGTAGGTAGAGAAGAACGAGAGATAAATGTAGGTAGAGGACTGCGACAAGGAGACGTCCCATCGGCCACTTTGTTTATAGGTGTGTTGGAAAAGGTTTTTAAAAGGCTTAGTTGGGAAAATAAAGGCTTACTAATAAATGGCAAAAGGCTGAACTGCATACAATTTGCTGATGACATATGTCAGATTGGGAACTCAGTTGAAGAAATACAAGAAATGATAGTTTTTTTGTTTTTTTTAAATAATATATTTCCATGAATAATTTACATAATAATAAAGTCACAATAATTCTTTGGAAACTACACCCTACAATGGTAATCCAGTGAGTTAGTTGAAATCCAGTTAGTTGAATTAGAAGTTAAAGGAAAAGAAGTAGGTCTTGAGATAAACACAGAAAAAACTAAATTAATGAAATTTAATTGTGATTCAAAAGAGACTGTGAAGATAAAGGGACTAGAAGTAGAAGTAGTCGAGGAATTTATATATTTAGGGAGATTAATCAGTATATATGAAAATACCTTGAGAGAAGTATGTAGGAGAATAGCGATAGGATGGCGCACGTTCTACAAAAATAAAAGAATATTTAAATCGAGAATCGACCTGGAAAAGAAATGTAAACTCTGGAAAAGTACAGTGCTACCTACGATTGTTTACGGATGTGAAACATGGGTAATGACAAAAAAGGTTTTAAATAAATTGCGCGTAACCATGAGGGACATGGAGAGGTATATGATAGGAGTATCGAGAAAGGAAAGAAAAAGATACGAATGGGTACGAAAGAAAACAGGCCTCGAAGATATAGGGAGAACAGTCATGAATAGAAAGTGGAAGTGGAGTGGTCATTTAGTAAGAGTGAAAGAGGGTCAAGAAAAGTGTTAGATTGGTGGCCAGTTAGAAAGAAAGGGAAAAAAGGAAGACCAATAACAAGATGGGACCACGAAATGAGATTGATATGTGGAGGTGTTACATGGAAACGTGTTGCACGCGACAGAATAGAATGGAGGAGAATGGGTCTAGTCTATAACGAAGTTTGGTTACCAGCGTAAAAGTACTAAAATTACAAATTGTATTGTTTATTGCATGAAATGTTACGGTTAATTATTAATTATTTATTAAGTCGTTAATTTGTTAATTTTTTTAATGCGTTAATTTGTTGACTATTAATTATTTGTTTATTTCATATGTATAAATTACGGTTAATTTATTAATTATTTATTAAGTCTTTAATTTGTTAATTTGTTAATTCGTTAATTTGTTGACTATTAATTAGTTGTTTATTTCATATATATATATTTAATATAATGGCATGTAAAAGAATAACATACTAGACAAAAAAGGATATAAAATTAAAAGAAAAGATAAATAGATAAGATAATCATTATTATTTTGTATACAAGATTCAAAGATGAAACTCTGCCTTTAAAGGCAACCACAGCCAATTGCTGGATTTGCATGTATTGTTAAATAATATTTTTACAAAAAGATGAAAAAAAGCATGTAATTTAATTTTGCAAATAAATGGTTATTATTATTATTATTATTATTATTTATAGACGATTGTTTACGGATGTGAAACATGGGTAATG
>KZ653017.1:39372-52333 GCA_001010745.2 Gerris buenoi
TTTTTTTTAAATGTTGCAATATTTTCAGATAGAAAACTTACGTCTCATATTTTGTTTAATAAGTGATGGATTTTCTGATTGGATCTCTGGTAAAAAGGGAGAAGTTATATGACGTCATTTCGAGGTTAAGCCCGCTAAAGTTTGGATCAGTCTAAGCACCACTTAACCTCTCGTATGAATAGTGCATATGCTTGTTTACCCTGCCATGCCATCTCTCTCGCATTCGTTTGATTCATCGTTTTAGCATTCACTTTCTCCCACGGTCGGCACACTAGCCCGTTCTATGGCTTTTCCACCATCTGCCTGCCCTATTGAAACCGCAAGTCTCTAATAGCCCTATATCAATCACGTCCTCTGTCAATTAAAACCTGGACCATTCCGGCCATAGAGCCCCCGTCCAAAATACCTTTTCCAAACTGCTATATTTCTATTTACATACCAGTTAGTTTATTTCATTTCAGTTTAGTTCATTTATTTAGTAAAAATGATAAATTATCGTTTCAAACATTAATGATTAGATTTACTGAAATAAATTAAATAAAAGTATAATTAATGTAAAGTCTGATATGTTTTGCGTGATATTTGTATAAACGACAAGAGTACAATGTCACTTAATAGGTTAGTCAGTAAAATATTACTCCTAATCAAAGATGTCATCTGAGTTAGGTTATCAAGGAAGTGATCTACATTGTGCAAAGTCTGCTCTTTCTTTGGTCCATAACATCATTTCACTTCGACGTATAGAAACAGCACATTAAGTATTCTTTGACCTGCAGGATATTATAATTTGATACAACCCATTTTATTTAGGCTCTATCTAAAAAAAAAACCGACAATTATTTTGTAAACTAAAAATTAAGCAGTAAAAAAAAATATTTGCGTATTTATTTATACTATTTATATGCCTACTTAGAGGGGGGGGGGAGAGATTTAAAGCCATCATTTTTGATTCCCAAATAAACTCTCAAAGGGGATACTCCCCCTTACATCCCCTTAAAGGGGATACATCCCCCTTACATCCCAGTGTACATGTACATGTACAGTGTACAGTGTTATAATGATATAACGCACCCCCGCTTCAGAAGTGACACAACTCAAAAAATTTCAATTTTCGTTTTTTATCAAACAAGGCGGGCTTTATAACTACACAAAATATTACATTTGTGCTACTAATAGTATCCGTTAGATAGCTGCAGTGTCACTTTTAAATCACTTCGCGGCAGTGACGAGCACCAGCATTAAAAATGACACATCTGGAATTCAAACAGTTGTCACCGAACCGTTGAGAGAGTTAGATATGTATAAAAACGTCTTATTTCAAGTTGTGTCGTTTCTTATAATTTTGATCGAAATTGTTAGATGTTTATTTTTTAGAGTTAAAAAATTTATTATATTAGAGTTTATCTATTATTTAGAGTTAAGTCACTTCTATAGAATGACTTGCGTAAATTAATACAACTTATTTTGAATTGTGTCGCTTAGTGATAAATCATTATTGTTGAAATAGGAATTCTGTCACTTTTGAACTACTAGGTAAGATCAATTTTGTTTGTTTTTTGTATAAATAAATGTATATTTCCACTTATTTTAAAGCTAGATGGGATTACTACTCAATAAAAATTGAATGGTAATGGTGTTAAGTTATGAGATAATGCTTGGGTTTAGTGTTAATTATTTAGTTTAGTGTATTAAAGAGTGACTAGAGTTAGCTAAATAGAATCTCGTAGGTTTCAATGGATTTTTTTTTTTTACTGTTTATAGTTCATTTACCCTTTATTTCCTTTCATAAAAGGATATTAAAAGTGTCACAAGTCAAAAAGTTTGATCTCACAACAATAATTCAAAAGTGACACTCTTTTTTCTGGACTTTACAACAACTTAAAATTTAGAGGTTTTAATTCATTTACACTAATATTATATTATCAAATTAAAAATATAGCTTTAACATTGTTAATTTTAGTTTGATTGACAAATTAAGTTTTGCTAAATTTTTAAAGTGTCATTTCTCAAAAAGTGGAAAATTTAAGTTGTGTCACTTCTATAGCGGGGGTACGAATAACTCTTAAAACAAACTTTTTGAAGTTATAGCAAATTTTGCTAAATTAAAATTAAGGAAAACATCTTTTAAATAATTAAAAATGCCTAGCCTACTTGATGTTCCTTTAGTTCAATAATTTTAATGTACTTATTTTTTATTTACCCAATACTCAGTGAAACCCTGTTTTACCGTTTTTCCGCATTCAACAATTGTTTTTTTAAGTCCCTTTTAGGTATGGTTTTTTAAAATTTCCAGCATTTAATTTTTTTTCTATAAATTCAGTCGCTTGATGGTTTTGTTGAAGGTTTAATATTTAACGCATATTTTTATAATTAACAATAAAACGTTTCGACCCATAACAGTCATCTTCAGTCAAAATGTATTTATAAATGACCAATAGTTGGTGTAGGGTTGTTCCTTTGCCTTAGTATTAGTGGAGATCGTCTTGATAGAAATTAGTAACAATATTTATACAAATTAGTTTAAGCTTACATAACAATTAACATCTTAAAATGGGTTAAAATTATTTAAAATTCAACGTTAAAAAAATATTTGATTAGAAATTTTTATAACATTTGAAGGTGACTTATGAGTCAAAACGTTTTATAATGAACTAAAAGAGTCTGCTTTTAATTATTACGCTTTCGACAAATTCATTTTTTTATCCATTTATCCAATTTATAGTTTCAAATATAGGTCTAGTGTAAATTAGAAATAATTTATCTTTACTGACTTTTTTCTGCGATCCCCCCAAAAAAAAGTTTAATCAAAGTTTTACTGTATTCTTATTTTTCATTTATTTTTTTTTATTTCATTTATTTTTTTATTTATTTTTGTTTTCTACGTGTACGTTCAGTAATTTTAGTTATTTTTTGTTTTCATTTTTTTTTTTCAATACATATAATAAAGATGGGATGGTAGCTAAGTCTTAACTCCCATCCCAATTCTTAGCTAAGGTTTGCTTAGTTGAGATATTTACAATGACATTATGATCAAATAAACAACCTTATATAAAATGCTAAAAAAATGTATATTAATTTTTTTGTTGTGGAATATACTTTAAAGCTTACACCTTTAAATCTGGGTTATTGCATCACTTTAACCCTTTACCATGTATACTACTTGGAACTTTCGTGTGTAGGGGAGACCGGGGCCAGTTGGCCATAGGGGCAGGTTGGCCCAGTCGAGTTAGTTCGGAGACTAGACGCTTGAGAGTGTCAGGAGTCATGTCAGAGGTTGGTAGCACTGCCCCCTTCTCTCCACATAACTATCAAGCCTGTCCGAGCGTTTTTGGTCGTGTCACGCTGTCTAATCACTTTTCGATAAGTCAGACTATATTTTTAATAGTTCGTTTCGTGTGTTTTAATTAATAAATCTACGGCATTACCGAATTAGGTAAGTACTTAGTTTGAAGTCTATAGTTTAAGGATTATTTCAGTATTATTTATTAATCAAAATATGTTTGTCAACTTAGATGACAATCAATTATTTGTAAAATATGGTCATGGGGCAGGTCGGCCCAGTACAAATGGGGCACGTTGGCCCACCGGGCCAACTTGCCCCGTACACATTTTAGATTTTGATTAAATTAGTTTTTACATTTGTGACGAATGTTTTCTTTATCAAATGACAATAAATATAAATATTAACATATACCTTCTAGTATAATCTTCAGCTAAATGCTGTTTTGTAAAAAAAAAGTAACAGTTCCTTTTATTTAATTTTAATTTACTTTACAAATAAAGGATTCTTTTCTATTCTATATATATATATATTGGAAAAAGTAAAATGGTTTTGTACTTAGCACATTTACAATTCTGTCTTCAACTCACGGTTTTATTTTTAGATATACCTGAGTATGGTGCGAAATTATGTTCGAAAGACTGAACGAGGAAAGGTGACAGAGGACAGAATGTTACTAGCAGTTTTGCAAGTTAAACAACACAAAAGATCGGTGAGAGAAGTTAGCACCGAGTTTGATATTCCCAGAAAGACACTTGGAAGATACTGCATGAAGTATAAAGGAACAATACTTCCCAATTCAAATGTTACTGCTCAGGTTGAAGATATATATGAAAAGGAAATAGTCAATGCTGATCCTGAAGAAATAAACCTTCCTAAAACTGTGAACCCTGTTGATAGCAATAACAACGAACTGGTAAATTACAATGCTGCTGAAACACCTATGCTTGCTGAAATGGACGAAGTAGCTGAAGCAGTAGGAGATCTACCAGCACTTAGTTCTAAGGCTAAACCTTGGGATCGATTCGGCTATGTCAAAATATTTCAGGTATTTGAACCTGAACAAGAAGTCTTACTTGAAGAATATCTTATGAAGGCAAGTGATATTTATTATGGTCTTTCTCCAAAGGAGGTCAGGCGCTTTGCGTACACCTATGCTGTTGCCTGTAACAGAAAATTTCCCGAATCATGGACAGAGTATGAAATGGCGGGTAGTGATTGGTTCTCAGGGTTCTTGAAGAGACATCCTAAACTTTCTATCCGTACCCCTCAGGCCACAAGTTTGGCACGCTGCACTAGTTTCAACAAGTACAACGTTAAATTGTTCTTTGATAATTTAAATAATGTTATATCCAGGCTGGCAGTGACCGCTGCGGATATTTGGAACATCGATGAAACCGGCATCACAACTGTGCAACGACCAGATCGTGTCGTCGCTCGGAGGGGTTTTCGACAAATTGGTCGAGTGACATCGGCCGAAAGAGGTTCATTGGTGACTATGGCTTTGGCGGTAAGTGCAACTGGAAATAGTGTACCCCCATTTTTTATATTTCCCAGAGTTAACTTTAAGCCACACTTTATTCGAGATGGACCCATCGGTTGTGATGGATCGGCCCATACTTCAGGCTGGATGACAGAGACAAATTTTCTAAAATATATGAAGCATTTTGCCTCCCACGCTCGTTGTTCAAAGGATCGTTCAACATTGGTTTTGTTTGACAACCATAGTTCCCATCTTGATTCAGCAGTTCTTGATTTTTGCAAAGAAACTGGCATTACGTTGTTATCATTTCCAGCTCACTGTAGCCACAAGCTGCAGCCTTTGGACCGAAGTGTTTATGGTCCTTTTAAAAAATTTGTTAACTCAGCGTGTGATGCATGGGTAACGGCTAACAAACAACCTATGACAATCTATGATCTACCTGGTATAGTGAAAGTGGCCCTTCCTAATGCTATAACTCCCACAAATATAATGTCAGGGTTCCATGTAACAGGTATCTCTCCTTTTAACAGAGATATTTTTTCAGAATGTGACTTTTTGCCATCGTATTCCACAGACAGACCTAACCCTTCTTCAGATTCAAATACTAAAACAAATCCTAATGAACCAATAAGCAACCCTTCTACGTCTAAGGTAGGGAGTAATTTGAAATCGCCAGGAGCCACAAATATTTTAGATTTTCCAACCCCAGAATCAGTAAGGCCTTTTGAAAAATCAAAACCTAGAAAAAAGGCGACAGGCGGCCTAAGTAACAAAAGGAAACGTGTATCAGCTATATTAACTGATACCCCAGTTAAAAAAGCTTTACAAGAAGAGCAAAAGGTATCCAAAGATAAAAAAGAAAAGGCATTAAAAAGGAAAATGGACTCACTCACCAGAAACCTATTCTTTAATGAAAAGGCTGGTTCAATTAACACCAGATCACGCCAAGTTAAACAGAAAAAGAAACGTAGCAAGAAAGACTACGAAGACGATGATGATGAAGAAGAAGAAGAGGATGCTTTGTGTCTCAGATGTCTGAAACCATTTTCACACAGCCATCCAGGTGCTCAGTGGATTCAATGTTCAAGCTGTCGTAGGTGGGCACATACATCATGCGTAGAAAATGAAATCAATGGGTTCTTTTATGAATGTATTAACTGTGGTGATTCTGTTTAAAATCTGATATTAATACTCTGTACTTAAATGCTAAATTAAAATTAAACGCTGCTTATTGAGTTTTAATAATGGTTTTTGCTCCATACCTGTTTTTACCAAAATAAGCTATAGAAGTGGTTTGCGGGCCAACATGCCCCAACCCCTGGGCCAACTTACCCCTCATACGGGGCAGAATGGCCCAGATGACCTTGCTTTAGAATTTTGTTTTTATATTTTGCTACAATTAAATATAACCTTTTATTACTTCAATTTATGATTCTATAAGACTTTACTAAACATTTTTCATATAAATAATAAATGTTACATGAAACAATAAATTTAAATAAATTTAAGAAAAAAAGTGGGCCAACTGGCCCCGGTCTCCCCTACTCAGGATCATGAAAATCACATTGTCCACCATAATTGGTAAGACATGGCCGCTCTACGAACTTAGCCGACCCCATATTCTTAAAAGGCGCTAAAAGATTGATTTGTATGCACAAAGTTCTAGCTTGATGTTAGTCAGACATTTTTTTGCACGCTATCTCCAGGACTATAATGTATTTGCAATGAAATAAGGCAATATAAAACTAAATAGAGCCAATAATCTAATAAGGAATTCAAATTTAGGCATCTGCACTATTATAAATTTATATGAGTAAAAATTGTTAATATGTAATAATAATAATAAAATAGAACTGGCAATTTCTCTCAATCAATCTCTTCTTTCTCTTAAGTGAATGATAAAGAAATTCAGTGGAAGGTAATGCTTGAATTTTTATTTGATTAAATAAGTATAGTTAGTATAATTTCGACATAAGAATGAAGAGTATCAGAAAAACCAAGGCGTAAAGATTTCTCTATGCCATTTTTTTAATTAATGTTAGCTTTACAAATATTACACAAAGAACATCCCTTAAATAACTCAAAGAAATCAATTTCAACTAGAAGGGGGGGGGGGTCAATAAAATACATCCATATTTCAGTTTTTGTTTTTTTTAGTATGAAAATAGAAATAAGCGAACGAGGTTACTTATTTATAACTGGGTAATTGTGTTGTTATCTATAAGTTTAAGATCCGAATCAACAACAATACCAGTTTAGATATATATTTTAGTTAATAATCATCGATGCATTTTAGTATTGCTCCTCCGGTGGAACGGCGCAATTGAAAATCAAGGTAAACACGGGTTTAGCGCCTAGAAAACCTGATACATAAAATTCTACAACGTCAGGATGATAGTTTGCACTTAGTACGCCGTAAATACAATTTCAGTTTAGTTACCAAGCTTGCCAAACGAAAGCTGTGATCGTTCTGAAGAACGATAATCTTAAGTATCTCCGATTTCAAAAATTCAAGACAAGTCCGTTTCAAACATCAAACATCAGGGAGCATTTTTGATCTCGTGTCTTTCTGTCGTTCTATTTTTTGCCAACCACACATCTTAAAAAACTATTCGATTATTAAATTAAGATGGTAGGTCATAATTAGCCCATGGTAGGTTTTATATAAGTTTTAACCTTATTCGCTTATTTGTTCTTACGCACATATGAAATTTGGATGGTTTATATCGAAAGTAGCTCGAAGAGAGCCCCAGATTAATATAAACCGTCTGCGTCAGCGCTTTTTAAATTTTGCTAAATTGATACTTTAATTCAAGTAAATCAACTAAATTCGATTTTAAATTAAGAGCATCTCTAATCTCTATACTGTAATTCTACTCTACACATACCAAGAAATTTATTTCTGGTAAATAAAGTCTTATTAATCGCAAGTCTTGTCATATAGTTTCAAGTGGACCAATGTGGTACTTCTTTAGATTGTTATTCCCCTTATAACAAAAACAGGGGGTAGTAAAAATTAAAAAAAGGTGTACGAAATGTTCTTCTTTGGACTGTTACTCCCCTTATAATAACGAAGTGTGATATTCTTTGTCCCATAAAGTAGGAACATTGGACTAAACACTCCAAGTACCACAAGAATGTTTATATAGGCACACAATGTTTGCTGACGTTGTTCAAGAATCCAAAGCAATGAAAAGCCTAGAAAATACTATTATGGAAAATTTATTTTATAAGGCCTGACAATTAAATACTGTATAATTAAGATGAATAAAAGTATCCATTATTAGGTACCAGGTTTATATTCTCTCTTAATCCTTATTTACAAAGAGTGTAGACAAGTTTATACAATTTTTTCAAAAGATTTAAAAAAGAATCCCTTTGAAGTGGTTTGGAAGTGTTTGGAAAAATGAATGCCGAAGTTTCTCTTCGCATCTCTGTTTGAAACAAAGGTCTAAGTTATACAGGAAAACAAAGCACTTTCATCATTAAAAAAAAATCTATCCTTTAGGTTTCGAACCAAGTCGAGTTTATCTTGTTCTTCAGCAGAAATAACAAACAGAGACTGCATTTCACTTTATTCTTGCTATACAGCCTACTCAGTCTCGCATTCTCTTTTAGATTTTGATTAAAAAGAAATCCATTTCAAACAAAGATTTCTTTTTTTTCAGATGAAAATGAGAAACGATAGAAGAAGGAATGGTTTTGTGGTGACGCCACAATATTTACAAATTGTTGGTTCCAGAGGCCCCCGTCTAGTCTGTCCAATATCTGGACAAGGATACTACAAACATTACTAAATGATCCACCCTTTTATTTTTCAATAATAAAAAAACTTCTTCCTGCAGACACACTTCTTGATGGTCTACGAGAAAAAACGCATTAAGAACAAATTCTTTCAGATTTACGCTTCTAAATTGTTTGGTTTGGCAGTATTTTCATTAGGTTAATTAAGTAAAAAATCGGTCCAAGTCAACAAAGACAAACTTTCTCATACACGAGTTCATAATTACTTAGGCCAACACGGACACCGGATTTATATCTGGGAGGAACAGAATTAGAAGGTAACCAGCTTTGAATACCTTGGAATCGTGGTTAGAGGTGATGGAAAGCTAAAGGAAGAACTGGGAAACCGGAATAGCACGATAATAGATACGAGCAGATTCTTCCAAGCAATGAATAGAGGCTTTGAATAGAAAGCTGAAGCGAGCATGAAGATGATACATGTTCTTACACAGTTGCGAATCTTGAGCTATGCCAAATAAAAATGAGAGCCACATTAGAGCCACGGATATGAGATACCTAGGAGAAGCAACAAGAAAAACAAGAAAAGATAGGGAGAGGAATACCACCATAGCCTTGGACTGAATATAAAACCGATTATGAGTTAAGAGAATGAGAAAGGTAAAAAAAAAAAAAAAAAAAAAAACCAACTTAGAAGGTATAGGTAAGGGAAACAGACTCAGGGGAAGATAACATTGCCGAACAACGTCGCATCCACCCTGAATGAATGAAAAATCTATTCCTAACATGTCTGAACACTTGCTAAGGCCAATAAAGCATTGACAACATTTTGGTCATCCTCAACACCCTACGGTAGACAAGTACGAGTACGACTAAGTAACAGTAATTAGTTATTATAGAACGATCTAAACATTTCGTCGAACACTTTCAAATGTTTTAATCCATACTTAACGATTATAACTACCAATGAAGAGAATTGAAGAAAAAAGAATGAAAAGAATGAAAAAAAAGAATGAAAAGAAAATGAATGAAAAACTACCAAGAAGATGAATTTTAGAAGAAGAGTGAAACTCATATGTATTTATTTTACGTAAATATTCTATCTATCTTTAAATATTATTAGCTAATTCATACATGATAAATATAAATATAGCTTTTTTAATGACCACAGCTGATAATGTCACGTTTCTTTGCCTTTTCTTTGTTTCTTTAATTTCTTTGTTTTTTCTAACAACGGTAGTTAGTTCGCCCATTTAAGCCAGGTTTACACGGGTAGAGTAAACAGGAGAGTAGAGTAGCGAGTAGAGTAACTTTACCCGTAGAAACCCGAAAAAGCGCTCAGTAGAGTAGAGTAACTAGTAAATTTGGTAGAGCGGGAAGTAGAGTGCACTCTACTCGCTACTCTACTCTCCTGTTTACTCTACCCGTGTAACCCCGGCTTTAGGGTTGGAATATTTTGAAGTATTGGGTATCATTTTAAAGCTTATTAATAGCGCCAACTTCCCAGAACTTTGTACGCATTTCTCTCATTTGGGTCATAGCGATAAGTGCGCTCATAGTTTTTCAGATAATTTTTTTTTTCAAACAGCTTTTGGTCACACTAAAAATGCAACAAGTCCACTAAAACATACATCATTTTATAGGAAATTTTCTGTTCTTTCCAACTATGGTTTATTCATTGTTCCAAGATTAATATTTTTTGAGTTATTTACAATCAGATTGAAAGTGTGACGTTCAATCATATCGAGTAATGAAATTGAACCGTCTAAATGCACCTTTAGAAGAATAGGCTTGCGTTATTTCGATGGAGAAAGACTTCTAATACTGAATTTAGTTGCAGGGGACAACAATTTTGTGATTTGGAGTGCCAATAAAACAGATTTAATGCTTTGTGAATGAGAACTGATATATTTTGAGTATTTTTACAATATAATAATTTATTTTTGAAGCATGACTTCTACTTTCATAATGAACAAAAAAATATCATAAGATTTGAGGTTGAGAATGTCAAAGTTTTGACTAGTGGGATAAAGGAGGGGGTAGAGACAGGGCCGCCCGTGCTCCTTTTAAAAGGCTGCTTGTGTAGTGCTGAAGTGTTTGTATGTTTCTTTTGATTTCAAGTTTAATTTAGTTGTGTGCTAAGAGATATGAGAGAAGGAACCTAGGCTGCATGTCTTCACCGACCTGTCAAACAAACAGAGTTCTCTTACAAAGATTCCAAGAGAAAAACAATAACAAAACAACAGAATTTTCAGAGAGAGAAAAAATCCGTTTCTTTTGATGTTGTTAGAAGCAGGGAGCCACCTGCTCCACACGCCCTCTATACGTGTTATTGTGGAACTAAACATCACGTCACTATATTCCAAAACAGATCGGCGCCTTCATCTTGATATGCGTTGTCTTGGGACGAAAACACGTCTGTATAGACCGCAGCTTGTAATCCGTCCACCGACACAGTATTTCCGAATATTTTATCTTTTGCATTTCCTTTTTATAACAATCTAGTTTCACAGCAAAATCAAATACAGCCGGCTCTTATTAAAGATTGTGCACACGGGTTTTGCACAAAAAAGACAACATACTGTCAAAGTGTTTGTGATTTATCGAATCGAGAAGAACGTTGAAAAGTTTACAAACATTTTGCTTGATGGTTTTAAACAGGGTTTTACAACATGCCAATTTGAAAATCTTTTTCTGTTCATAAAATTTACACTTAAGCGAATCATACTATTGATCAACTGACAACAAAAGCAAATAAAAAAGATCAGCACTCTTACAAACAAACAAAGCACACTTGGAAATTATAAAATTTAATACAATCAACAAATGGCCGATATAGTAGACTCGCATCAAAAAACATGAGCAGAAATAAATATACTTTTTATGTCAAAATACCGTAAAATCTCGCGTATAATACGCACTTTTTTTACCTATTTTTTCCTTTCAAAATCGGGGTGCGTATTATACACGAGTGAAAAAAATAATACTTTATTTACAACTTTAATTTTACCTCAATAATTGAAAAAACCAGCTATAGAATAGTATAGATTATAGATAATAAATATTAAAAAAATGAACGGAAATATATTTTTTTTAACAGCAACTGATTTCATGTGTATCATCGTCATCATATTTATTTTGATTTTACCTACTTATTTTTATTCTTTCTTTTTTAGACAGAAAGACTTGTTATCATCAGTAATTTCATTTCGGTAATTGATGAAAGTAAGTGATAAAAGTAGATAGAAGATAATATTTATTCTTATCTCAAACACCGGCACCGCTGTGAGGTTACACCGGCGACTACACCGTATATGATTTCACCGCACCGGCTTGCTTACAAACGACTGAATTCAAAGGCGGCCTTCTACGAATTGTTAATGTCTTTATATTTTTTATACCTTGTAATGATACAAATTTAGAAGAATACCTATCCATAATTTTATTTATGGGAATTAGATATCTTAAAAATAGTGTGTATCTAGTTTTCTGTGAGTGAGTTGCAAAGTTTTTTAAACTTAAACAATAAAAAGTTATTATAATTGTCTCACGTTTGCGGATAGTTCATTTTAGTTAAAAAGATTTTCTTTAATAAAAATATAAAGCTATAAATATTTGAAATTACATGTACAATGTGCAAAATATTTAATTTATTTTAACTAGAGGTGCGTATTATACACGATTTTTTAGTGAATTTTTCTAAAATTTTTTGGAAAAGTCGGGGGCGTATTATACGCAAATATTTAATTTTCCCCAAATTTTAGCTCAAAATTGTGCCTGCGTATTATACACGGGTGCGTATTATACGTGAGATTTTACGGTACTATAACGTAGGCTTTTTGACAGTTAGAAATAAGTTAAGGGAAATTATATTTTATTCTAGTTCTTTGAAATTTCAGTCGAAAGAGTAATGCGAGGTTTAAAATAAACAGTTTCCTTATTTGAACAAATTTTCCATGTCAATCAAATAGCCGTAAATCCTAAACAAGATTAAAAATTTACGTCCTAAGAAGGATATTTCAATATTTTTAAAGATGGGAAATGTAAATAGTTATAAACATAAAGGTTAATCATACTAAGACTGGTTAAAGTTTTCTAGGCCTAGAGGTCTTTGACCAGGTCAGACCGTGGTCAAGTCTAGAACCTTCCTCTAAATCTAATCCTGGTTTTTTTCTAGCTAAGTGAAGGGTCTATAAGTACATTTAATCCTATATAAACAGAACTAAGTTACTTGTTAATCCTACTCTGTACAAGTATTGTCCTACACTAAAAGTCCTACACTAAACTCACTATTATAATATAGGTGATGGTTTTTTTGCTGATATTGTTTTGTCTTGTATTTTTGATGGGTTTTCAAATAAGCTCTTTATAGTTGGAATATCGGGAAATATCGTTCGAAAAAAAACCTGTATCATAAATTTGCAAACATTTTTATGACAAGATTTTTTTTTTTTTTT
>KZ653017.1:61128-76936 GCA_001010745.2 Gerris buenoi
AAAAGTTAAGAGGGGGGGGAGACTTTTGGACCACCCTGTATATATATATATATATAAAACGTTAATTACCTGATAATGAAATAACAGATGTCAACCTTAAAATAAACATTGAAGGGCATCAAAGTAAATTCAAGAGTATGAATGAATATTATTGGATAATGTTCCCACGAATGTTCTTACAAGAAAGTGAAAAAGCACGAAATTAGGGGCTCGCGACTAGGTCTCAGGTAAAGAGGGGAGCGTTTGATAAAAAGCTATAGAACTCAGCTAAGTGTGGAGGGACTTAACATAGGGTGTTTGTCCATGCTCGCTCACTCGCTATAATAACTCCATTATCTTGAGATTAATGGTCAGACAAGTGTAAACAAACTCTAACCGCTGACCCCTTACTAGGGGGGCATACAAGTTTAAAAACCTTTATTAGGGAATCAAAGAAATAAAGTCAACTAGACCAAACAAAAAATTATCACATCATGCGGAAATGTCAAACACCTGAGAGTTTGCAAGTCTTAGTGAGGACTTTTAAAAGTACAACTTTACCCGTGAGAAATTAACAAATTAAAAGTCAAGTGTGATTGTAATTATTAAACCTATTTCATTATTGCAAATGTGTTCCTTAAAGATTTTTTTTTTTTTATTGATTAATGTTATAGAATAATAATGTAAAAATCAGTTCTACTTTAAACAAATTAAGCAATTAAAGATATTTTTGGTTTTAACAATCAATTGACATATTATGAAATACATCTATAGACTATAGACTATTGTGCTGCTAGCGCAAATAAATTTACGCACCTGAGATTTCCGCAAGAGTCCAATACTATCTCTCAACCAAGGCGAAATTTATTGCAACAACTTTTCGATAATTATTATAACTAACCATAAAAACCCGTAATATGTATAACAAAAAATTAAATATGTGAAAAAGTAACACAAAAATATTGTCACCACAATTTTATTTAATTAAACAGTCGTGTTTCAACATAAAATCATCTTTAGTGTGCTGGTTAACTTATTAAGAGTAAATTCTGTACTCTTACTAAGTTAAAACTCTTTAGTCAAAATTGTGATAAGTGGTACCCCAAAATCTCAGTCAAAACAACCAATTACATAAGAATTAATATACATAAGAAGGTTTTGTACATGATGTTAATAAGAAGATAAAAATATAGGAATATGGCAGACGGTTTTATTATATTAACAAATGTATAGTTCTATCTACCTTATATTTTTTATATAGGTGCGCTATCTTAACTAATAAAATTAAATAATAAATTCATGCAAAAATACCATTTTATTTGGTCTTTTATTTATTTATTTTTTTTATATAAAAAATGATATTTTATTTGGTCTGGTCTTATTTCCAACATTTTTTTTTTCTTTTTGGTTTCTGTATTTTTCACCTGAATTGTTTCCATGTGCAAAATTTAGGGAAGATTGAAAGACGGGGAAGTGGTTCAAAATTGGGGTATAATAGGAGTGCGATGAAACTTACAAAGCAAAGTAATATAAGACCAGTGAAAATTATAAATAATAGGACTTAATGCCAATGCCTTCAAATAATTAACTGTTGAAGTTATTCTTTTTGAGATTTTGCAAAATTTATAAATAGTGATTATAACTAGAAGTTTAAAAATAATAAATTTAGTGTTAAAAACCCACAATCCCTATATATTTTTAAAAACTGGATTCGATTATATAACACAATTTAGTTTGATGAGTGGAAAATGTTCAGTATCAGCTATGATTTTGTCCTCTACGCTGGTTTAATTCGTGAAATGTCTTAAAGAAAGTTTAGATTAAATAAAGAAGTTTAAAAAACGTACATGCAATGTTAAGACGAGCTGGTTTGACCTATTGATTTACAAGCCGTACTTCCTCCCGGTCAAGCGGCCTTATGATCATGAAAAGCTAGCTGGGGTCTAAAAACTCTTGACCGCTAAGTAATCCTGTTAAATTTATCTCTGACCAGCTGCTTACGAACCCTTATAGTTATATGCAGGGGGTTAAAATACTGGCCAGGGAATCTCCTCAGCAAGGGTCAACAACCTTATGCTAACTTTTACAGGACATTTTGCTTGTATTATCATAGAAAAAAGTATATATTTTCCGTGTGCTTTTTTTTCGCAGTGTAAGCACAATTTTATTTTATGATTATTTAAAGAAATTATAAATGTAGGTACTATAACACACATTTAGATACTGACTTGACTGCTATAATTATCTATAAATATAAATTATATCTATACTCTCATTGTACCTAATCTCTTCCTATAACACCAAAAAAGTGACTATATACCCCGTACCCCGTTTTCACAATGATAGTTCCCCCACGATAGAACTATTATATAAGTCTACGTCTTAAAACTATCGCGAAGGTGAACAGTCTGCACGGGGAGACTTAACATATCTACGTTAAAAATTGTTGTCTTATACTCACTCAAAGTTATATTCATATCCTAAATTTCTGACTTAAAATATTATAAACTGAAATATATTATAATTATAATACATATACAGCAAACGGAATATTTATATTGTCGAAAAAAAAAGAAAGATACATATACATACATACACACATATATATATATATAATATGAAGCAAGAAAGCTACCTCATTTGCTGCCTTTTATATCTGTTAACACGTAATATAAGTGTATAATATAAACAAACAATAAAGCAATTAGCATATTCATCTTGGTAGTTCTTAAATCTGCCACGGGAGTACTCTGCGACTGCTGTAATAGCTACTCAACTATCTCGTCAGACGAGAAAGTGTGATTATTGATAGTTCTATCACAACAGAGTGTATCGCGTAGTCTACACGGTGATAGTGCATGCAATAGTGGCTATCGTGACCGCAACTATCGCGTCAACTATTTACCGTGTAAACGGGACTAAGTTTTTATAATAATGAATTATACTTAAGTGCAAGTAAATAAGCAACAAATAAGTGTTAGGAATATGCTTAATTGACTAACAAATTACAAATTAGCTACCATACCATAGTAAGAATGGGAAGACAAACCACTTGTGCGAACGTAGCTATTAGCCCACTTATTTTGGTCTTTATTCACTAACCACTTATGGAGTTGAGTTACGTCACACACCTTAACAAAGCGAATACAGGATGATCAAAAGTGAGGCAAGAAAATCAATGTACCCCGGCGTTATCGAACTCGTGACCTCTATACCTTCATAATAGATGGCTAGACAGAAGTGACCAATGCTTTTAGGATCACAAATACTCTGAACCCTTTTTATTATACTTACTTTATAGATATATTTATATTAATTATAAAATGCGGTTATCTTTAATCTTCAGGGACAGATTTGGGTGATGGAGTGAGAATGTAGTGTAACAATTAAAATAAAAGTTTTAATTAGAGACTCAGATATAATCTAATATCCTCCTACGTATACAAGTATATATAGATCTTATAATTCATTTTATCAAAGCTTTATATTTCAACTATATGTGTCATGCGTATAGGTACAGTTTATGGTGAATGTCGAGATAGAGAAGAGCAAGTGCAGAAATTTAAAAAGGGGTTAAATCTGATTCAGACTTAAAACGTTATAGGCTCGCCATGAATATTAGGTTATGCCAAAATTTGTGCATCAAAGAAATTTGACTGCTAAGAATGTTGGTTTTTTTTTTGTTTTTTTTTGAAAAGTCCGTGTAATTACTTCCGTGCTCTAAGACCGGATTTAGTGACCAACATTCTGCGGAACGTGTGTGATCGTTTACATTTGGGTTTCAGTAACATCGAAGTATTTCATCAGCTAATGGAAAGTACTCCTTAAATTATACCTACGATAGGTAATTGTTAGATACTTAATACCCTATTGAAATTTCTGTCACCACAACACTTGAAAACATGAAATAAGTTTAACTGTAATATCGAGTAAATTATTATTTTCATTTTTTACTTTTAAAATAAATGGTGTGTTTTATAAATTATATTTTACAATTATATTTAACAACCCATTATAAAAAATAAATAAATATAGGTAGTGGTATATTAGATACACATGTATTTTGTATAAAATGTGTCTTTTTATTTGAAAATGTTTGAATATAAATAGCCTATCGTTTATATTTCTTAAATTTTTATGTTATAATAAAATGTTAAAAACATTTACATCAAAGTACGGACAACATTAAATTTATTTATTTATTCGTTCCGGCGAAATAGTGGATGTAACCTATCAATCAGATCTAATATGAAGTGAAGTTATTTATTCATTTATATTTGGTAAATATATCCAGACGTCAAAAACTGCCTTAAGTATTCAACCCTCCCTATAATAATAGACGAATATTAAAATATTAACTTTTATATTCTAATCAGTCTTATTTCCATTTGCTATTAGAAAAATAACTAGGAAAAAGGGAATAAAATGAATAATAAATGAGTGACAGGGGAGGAAACGATACCACCCCGTTTCATTTGGTTAATCCATTTTCTCGAGGTAAAGTAACAAAAAAACTTAATTTCCATTAAATTATAACTATTTTTGTTGACTTAATGTTATATTTCTCTTTTAGGTTTAGTCGAAGTGTATAAAAAAAGAGAAGAAATATTTATAAGAAAAAATAATCCGGAAAACGATCTGGAAAAAAAAGAAACATAAGTTGGGCGTAGTTCTAACACAGTGTGCACAGAAACATCAACAAATATAGAGAAAATTATATACAGAGGGAAAAAACACGGTATAAAAAGTATAAGGGTGGGTTTTGTTTGTATTCGATGTTACAAGAGGGGTGTGGTCTCCACTACAAATATAAATGTCTCGTTAGAATGTAGAGAGAAAAGGGCGTGGTTAGAATAAGACTTCTGATTCGTCCAAGTCGGGCAAGTAGGCGTGGCTTATACGGCAACAAGGAGTGGGGATAAGTTTAGAGTGGGGGTGACCCATCTTCATGTTGGTTCGAATCTTCGGCTCCTGGTCAAATCAGTCTGTGTTCAACTCTCGTTGTCAACAGTTCGTTCTATAACCAAAAACCAAACGCTTCTTTTCTGTTTTGAAAAACTTAATACGTTTTTTAAATGTTTTAAAAAACTTCGCCTTTTTTACCTTTTCTACATGAAGTTATTTCAGTTTTTATCGTTTAAAAGAGCTTTTTAGTTTATTTTTAAAAGACATTCTTTTATAAAACACGAGTGTTAAAATTACTTCCGTCTGTCGACATTTTTGGATGTGTGAAGACAAAAGTATGGTCAAAATGGAAGGTGGTACATCGCCGGTGCCCGGCCGTACACCGCAATTGAAATCGTCGTTCAGTATCTCGTCCATACTTCCCGAGACCGCTTCGGAACCGAGCGACACGGAGTCGGATCTAGACGTCACTTCCACTCCTCCGCCTTTGGATTGTTCGACCAAACCGTCGCCGGACTCGGACAAGAAGAAGAACGAGAAGCCGCCTTACAGTTACAACGCTCTCATCATGATGGCCATAAGGCAGAGCCCCGAAAAGAGGTTGACTCTGAACGGGATTTACGAGTACATCATGACCAATTTCCCTTACTACAGAGACAACAAACAAGGATGGCAAAATTCGATCAGGCACAATTTATCTTTAAACAAGTGCTTCGTTAAAGTTCCTCGTCATTACGACGATCCCGGAAAGGGTAACTACTGGATGTTGGACCCGTCTTCCGAGGACGTCTTCATCGGTGGAACGACTGGAAAATTACGTAGAAGATCTACCGCCGCTTCGAGATCTCGTCTGGCCGCGTTTAAGAGGTCGGTTATGCTTGGAGGACTGTACCATTCTAGTTTAGGATGGCCACTGGGATATCCACTGTACCCGAGGTATCCTTATCCACCTACTTATTCGCAAACTGTACCTTCAGTAACCAAACCTTTGGCCACGACTCCCTCACCGATTTCCGGATTTTCGGTAGAACGTCTTCTAGCCGATACCTACAGGCCGCAACCCCCTCTTTCAGCTACTTTTCCACCTAACCATTACGAATCTTACCTGAGGGCCCTCCAACAACAGTCCGGCCCGACGCAAGAACCTCACAGGCCAGCAGTGTTCAAACCTATCACGCTAATCAGACCTTCGAGCTAGTGAGTTTGTTATAACTAAGAAAAAATAATTGTAAATAAACAGTCAAAATTGTTCATTTTGTATATAATCTAGATTAATCTTTTGTAAATATAGTATTTCAATTTTCCTTCTGTATATTTCTAAAAGATAAACTATAAATATTTCGTCATTCTTGTACACCGAAAACTTGAAAAATAAGTGTTATAAATAATAAAAAAAAGAAAGTTATACATTAAAAATGTTATAAATTCAATTGTTCAAAGTTCTTAGCTGGACGCATCGGTTAAAAAAGNTATTATTTTTATTTATTTATTTTATTGTTATTATTATTTATTTTAAATATTACTATATTTTTAGTTTTTATTTATTCGAAGTTACCATTTACTATGTTCCAATAGTATTTTACTTTATTATTTTAAATTATTATCGTGTAAATTATTTTAAATTAAAATGAGTACTTGTATATATAATTTAAAACACAAAACTATTTTCTACAAATCAAATTAAAAAGAAAAAAAATGTCCGAAATAATTTTTTTTGTAGGAAAGTGAATATTTTGTGATTGACTATTCCTTCGAGTTTTAAGGAGATATTAGATAAATACTTTTTTTTAGTTTCGTTGTATATATTTTGTAAAATGTAAATAAGAACCCTTTTTAATTTATATAAAATTGTGATTTCTGTTTGTGTATATATTTGTATGTATAAGATAAGATCGGTATACAAAAAACTATATTTAAAGATAAAAAAATAAATCTACAAAAAAATAAAGAACGTTATATTGAAATTTAAACTTCTGTTTTTAATTAAAATTTATTTAAAACCCCTTTTCTACCTATTAGCAATCTAGTAATAAGTAACAATATTTAATAGTTATACCTAATAATGAATTATAACTAAAGAATTCAGTTATGAATGTTGGATTGGTTATTTTTATTCAAGCTGCAATGCACATAAATTCATGAATCTCCACGATCTATTGCTTAAAAAATAATTTCCATAATGTCGCCGTATATAACTAAATGTTAAGACAATTACCCAGCTTCTTGCAGAACAACGAATGCCTATTTGATGACCAGATTACAAAAATATCTACAATATGCACTACTAGATTATATCGTAAATCACCCAGTTTATTACTATAGAATACAGGGATCTACACAGTCTTTTACTAAACCACCTAAAAGATATTGGTTAGAATAAAAGATGATCTACTTGCTTCTTACTAAATAAAAGTATTTATTATCTATCCATTTTCTAATTAGGTTGATTACTAAACTACCATCCATATTTTACCATTTTGGTAGTATTCATACTACGGAAAGATTAAATTTTAATTCAAATCAAATTATAATTATTACTAACTATGGGAAACAGACAGAGAAAAATAGACTCCAGCGCTGGGATACTAGACTTCACTACCTACAAGGTATATTGACCAGAATAAAAGATGATCTACCGGCATCTTACTAAAAAAATATTTTCTAATTAGGTTGATATAGGTCGGTATTATTATTATATTACACACGAGACGAATCTATACTCTCATTATTAAAATACCTGAATTCTTGTTCTCTGCTAGGGAATCTGATTATAGTAACTATTATTTTCTCATTTGATACGTTTATAAATTTTAATAAATATTTCAAAATGATGTCCTAAGCAAGATTACGACGATATACTTCTCACTAAAATATCAAGTTGCATAAAAAAAAATCAGACTAAATAAATTTTGAATTTGATAAGAAATAGGAAACATTTAAGTTTGGAAGATTTTTTTTGAGTCAATGTCGAAAATAGTCTGCCAATAAGTGAGGCACATAGCTTCCACGCTCCTGTTTTGCTTCCGAGCTTACCGAAGGTAACGGAATCATAATTTAATGATTTTATGCTTTTACAATTATAGATCTAATTTATTTGTTTTCCCCGTCTTTTTACATGTCAAAATTGTTTTGATTTTTTACATGAATAGCAAAATTTAAAGAGTGCATTGGTGCTATCTGCGGTCTCCTTTCGACAAACCATTCAAATTTGATAAAAATCAGATGAGTACTTTTAAAGATATAGCTGAAAATAAATGTATGCTTGAGCACATGTGATAGAGAAACAAATATGCGTAGAAGGTTGAAATTTATATGGGGCCAACGATGGACTAATTATGACCAACCATCCAAATTTCATAAAAACGGATGAGTAGTTTTTAAGATATGTAAGTTTGCAAAAATTGAGCAGCAGACAGACACGTAACCAAAAATGTTCCCTGATGTCTGAAGCGGATTTCTGTCTTGGAATTTTGAGATGGGAGACATAAAATATTTCAGTTCTTCAAAACGATCACAGACATAGCTTCCGTTATCTTCAGTAAGCCTTGGAAGCAGGTTATACTTCTGAGCTTACGACATCAGGGAACATTTTTGGTCCCGTGTCTGTCAGTCAGTCTGTCATTTAAATTTTACGAACCAACATATCTTGAAAATGACACGTCTAAGTTTAATAAAATTTGGATGGTAGGTCATAATTAGCTCATTGTTGGTCCCATACAAGTTTCAACCTTTTTCGCTCATTTGTTTCTCTTCCACATGCGTACAAACATACATTTATTTACATATATAGCTTCAAATGTAGCTGAGCTCCTTAACTTTTGCTAAAGTGATACTTTAATTTACGTAAAAAAATCCAAACAATTTTGACAGATTAAAAAAACGGGGGGAAACGATTAGTCAATAATAGCTTGTAAAAGTATAAAATCAATAAAGTACTTGATAAAATACGAGGAAGCTATATAATTAATTTAGTATTTAATTAACTTATTTAATATAAATATTTTACCTTTATTACACATTAGTAATAGGTATTTTCTTAATTTTTGAAGACAAAACGTCTTGAAAATTCCACCCGTAAAATAATAATAAAAAACAGTGTATAAAATGTTAACTCAGGGATCGTTTATAAAAAATAAAATATAATGATCTCAATAAATGTATTTCGTTTCACAGGGTACTAATTTTTAGATATTGTTGTCATTTAAAATTATTATTATTATTTATTTTGTTTAAACATGATAACAACTATAAATGCCATTTTTTAAATTTATGTTTTCTGGAATTTTCATTTTTGTTTAATTATATGTCTTTACTGATGATATTTTACTAAAATTAGAAAAAAATAATATATACACACACATAGTAACAATAAAGTCAAATCATAATTACTGTTTTGGACTTAATTTTCCATAGTATTGCATGGCTTTAATTTGGACTAAATTNTTAATAAAATTTGGATGGTAGGTCATAATTAGCTCATTGTTGGTCCCATACAAGTTTCAACCTTTTTCGCTCATTTGTTTCTCTTCCACATGCGTACAAACATACATTTATTTACATATATAGCTTCAAATGTAGCTGAGCTCCTTAACTTTTGCTAAAGTGATACTTTAATTTACGTAAAAAAATCCAAACAATTTTGACAGATTAAAAAAACGGGGGGAAACGATTAGTCAATAATAGCTTGTAAAAGTATAAAATCAATAAAGTACTTGATAAAATACGAGGAAGCTATATGCCACACCAATTGGCAGTTTATTTTAAAGGGGTACTCTGCAAAATAAAGATTATCTTGCAGAATAAAGGTTATATTGTAGATTAAGTAGGTAATTTTTAGAATTCAATGCCAAGATTCGGTGGTATTTGGATCGGATAGATTTATCATAAATACGTAATAAAAGAAGTTTATATTTTAAGTTAATTTATAAAATTTAAGTAATTTATCAGTTTAAAATAATAGGGAATTTATATGATACTAGCTGGATACCCGTGCTTCGCTACGGAGTGTTTTTATATTTGATAAGTTTATAAACTACCAGGAAAGCATACAAATTATTTTACTATTCGAGAATATCTAGATTCTATCCCTCCTACTTATACCCCCCACCTCTTTGATAATTTAATTTGCAAATATCCTAAATTTATCCCCCTCCTAAATGAAAATATGACAAAACTGTAGGTACATAACAACAATTACTGTACTCTTAAAGAGCATTTCAACGATATGCATCATGAAGATGAAGGGTATTTATTACTTGTACCCCGTACCCCTTTGAAAAAGTTATAGTTCGAAAATTCGTGGACAGTTACCTTCCCCTTGCTTTGAAGGTCAAGTGTGCAAATTTTCATCGAGATCGGGCTAAAACTGTAGATTTGTATAAAAAACTATACATATGTATACGCACTTATGATGAATTTTATATACATATAGAGATTTAGATATAAATTTCCATTTTACCTCTCCCCTTCTAAATTAAAGTAAGACAAAACTGTACTTAAGAACAATTACTTTTCTCTTAAACAGCTTTTCAACGTTTTGTATCATGAAGGGTATCCAGTATCCATGACTTGGTCATTTGTACCCCGTAAACATTACAACAATTATTACTGTACTCTTAAAGAGCATTTCAACGATATGCATCATGAAGATAAAGGGTATTCATTACTTGTACCCCGTACCCCTGTGTACCAAAATTGTAATTTCGTAATCTCATGTAGGCAGTGACCTTCACCTTATTTTGAAGGAAAAGTGTGTAAATATTCATCAAATTAGGATAAAAGACATACCATCATACTGATACTCTTCTTTTTATATAAGATATAGCTATATTTTCCAATTTACCCCCCCCCCTCCCAAGTGAAAATATGATAAAACTGTACATAACAACAATTACTGTACTCTAAAAGAGCTTTTCAACGATATGCATCATGAAGGGTATTCATTACTTTGACATTTGTACCCCGTACCCCTGTGTACAAAAATTAAATTTCGAAAATTCATGTTGACAGTTTTTTCCCCTTGCTTTGTAGGCCAATTGTGCAAATTTTCATCAAGATCTGACTACAACTGTAGATTTTTATAAAGAACATACATTCGTTAACTTTTATATATATATGGCCGCCATCTTGATTCAAAATGCCCGATTGGTATACCATTTATCTAAAGTTACTAATTTCATAAAAAGGAGCTAACTTCTTAATTTCAAGGTTCTAGTGCAATTAGTTCCGGAGATATTGGTTTGTAGAATTTTGTGTATAAATGGCCGCCATCTTGAATCAAGATGGCGGATTTTAAAAACATTTCTTAGCGAGCACCTAGGAGGTAAGAGGAACACACCTACAAAATTTCATGGTCGTAGGTCCAGTGGTTTCAGAGATATCGTGATGTGTCAGTGAGTCAGTGAGTGGTATTTGGATTTTATATATATAGATAATGCTTCATTATAAAGAAAGAGTGGCCATAGAACCTGGTATAATTTACAAAGGAAAAAAAAAATAAAATAAAATAAATAAATAAAAAGGAGCATGGATGTAATTTTAAAAGGAAAAACATAAACTGTTTCTTCTCATAAACTCGCATATTTGTTTATTAGCCGACAGGAGTCCCAAAGTTAAGCTCCGATAATATGAGTATGCTAGCTTCATCTTTCACTAATGCATTTTAAAAATATAACTAATTTATTTCGTAATCAACATAGATGATTGATTTAGGATAAAAGCTACTTTGTTAAATAAACATATACAAATGTTCGTAAAGAGACAATTTATGGGATTTCTTTAATTTAAGGGAAAATTTTAATGAAGAGAAAAATTTATAATTTATCTTTTAAAAAAACTAAAATATAATATTTAATAGAATAACATTAGCTGCAGAGGCTTTTTGTGAGTTTATTTTATTTTATTGAGGTTATTGTTAGGAAGGATCTTATAATTTTATTCACCATAAGTACAAGAGAAAATAGCAGAGTTTATTACTTTATTGCAATGTTTATAAGACTAAGTATAACAAAACAAATTCCTAATTTCTATTACAGAATAAGTTATTCTGTACACGTTTAATTATATTGGTCAGTAAAGAGATTCCTTTAATTCCTTAGATTCTACAATTGTTTAGTTCAGAATATATTTTAAAGCTGAATAACATTTCCAACCAATAAAATAAATTAATTTACAACCATAAAATCTATTAACCACCTCTGTTTATTGTTTATTTACTTTTAAGCTGCATAAAATTTAATTCTTATTATTATATGAGGTATAAAATATGTTTATTATATTATACGGGTGTTTATATTGTACAGTAACGCTTCCATTAATTCCTTTGATTATACAATTGATTGTTCAGCTCCGAATGTATTTTAGAGATAAATAAAATGTCCAACCAATAAAATAAATTAATGTCTTTTACTTATAACTGTTTAAGTCATTTATAGAAATTTAACTAATTTATGAATTTACTGCACCTTTTGAGAAGCTTGTAGTATCAACAGATATGAACGTATTATTCCATACTTTTCCACCCTTAAAATATAGATACGAGTCTGAGAAATATTTCTACATCTTTCTACTTACACTGCTGATTTAATGTCATTGCTTATATTCTTAATTTTAGATGAGGTAAGATAAAATTACAAGCATTCATACCGACGGAAAAAAGACGACCAGACTAAGAAAGACGGAGATAAGAGGCTAACAAAAATCGGAAGGAATGTTACGCGGTACCTTGAGGTTTTCTTGATCTTTTAAAAATATAGAGATCAAGTTAAATTTATATCATTTTATTTAATGAGGTGTCATAACTAAAGGGTGTCATAACTATTCCTAATTTTCAGAAATAATAGAGGATACTTAAATAAATATATTTTATTGATCAACTACTGTCTGGAAAATGCTCGGTGTCAACATAAACCAGAAATCTTTAAAAGCAATCTCAATTAAAACAAGAAAGAGTAGTTACTTCATAAATTGAAGCAGTTAAGTTAAGGGATATTTTATTAGAAATAATACTGCATTAAACTTAATTAACATTGTTCGAAATGACAATCACTATTTTCGATACACAAGTTGTTACGATTTGTAATCGACTGCCGAATTCTTCGAAATATAGCTGCCGGACGTTCACGAATATCATCAAACGCAGAAGCAATTCTAGCCACTGTAACTCTTCTTCTGTATTAACAGGCGTTAGGTGTCTCATAAACCAGTGATTTAATATGACCCCAAATTCAAAAAAATCGACTGGCGTATCTGGTGGTCAAGAAATTAGCCTCCTTTTCCGATCCATCCATTTGAAAAGTGCTCATTAACAAAATTTCGGCAATTTAATCCAAGTGTGCTCTGCTGCACCATCATGATGGAAAACAATATTTCTTCGAATATTAAGTGGGACATTTTCCAGCAATTCTGGTAGAGCCGATCCAGAAAAATCCTGTGCATGACCATCTAACTGTGCAGGCAGTAAATATGGTCCCACTACATAATTGTCAACAATCCCAGCCTAAATATTAACAGAAAACTTCAATTGATAATATAACCTGCGAACGGCGTGATACTTTTCTTCGCTCTAAATGTGACTATTGTGTGTATACTATTATGTGAATCTGAAGAATTTCTGGACACTAGATATATTAATAAAAATGTTTATTTAAGTATCATCTATCATTTCTGAAAATGAGAAAAAATAGATATTCTGTGATCTTTATTTTCTCATCGAAATTAATTTTAAAACATTATTAACATTTAAATTTAATTTCTCTCAATATGCTACTTTTGTTTTTATTTTTTACTATTTGTTTTAATCAAAAGTTCAATCTACGGTCTATATAATTCAATATCTACATCGCACTTAAGGTAAATGATGCGAAACTAGCCGCAGCTTTGCTAATTGCTGATTTGTTCTAAATAGAAGCATCAAGAAAAGAAAATGGCATTCATTCATCTATTCAAATTATGCGAAAACTATTTAATACTAACATTCAGTTGATATATTTAAAGAATGCTTAAATAATTAGAATATAAGGTTAAAGAAAAAATATTTTATATTAATTACCAAGATTATGGTAATCAACTTAAAATCATTTACACACCCAACCATTTATAACCATTTACACATGTGAATTACATAACTAAAATATTGGATTAGATAAGTATGTAATTTTCCTAATCCATCAAATTATTTACACAAGAAACTATACAACTTAACTATAAATTAAAAACATGACAAATGTTTTCTTAAACTAGAAAAAAATAAACGGTAGATATATAATTAAAAGTTAATATAGTAGTTATATAAGTAGTATAACGTAAAAAATGTGAAATGTATTAGATATAGACCTAGAATTCACTGGAGATCATTAACCTACTTAAATACCTAGAAATATAAACTTATATAGTTTACTTGAGTAACTTAAATATTATATAATGTAGGTTATATATTATCTTCTATTTTTAAGTTATACATAGCATAATATGTTAGTTTTTTATGTTGGTTTAATTAATATCTTATACCTATTTTATACTGGTAGAATGTGTATTTTATATTTCTCGCTTTTATATATCGGTTGGGGTTGGATTTATTTTTAAAATACCGTACAAATATTTGGATTTCAATTTAAAGGTTCATTATGCTTTTGTAAAAGCATATATTTACTTAGATCTATATAGGTCCCCGAAAATAATAAATTTTATGAATAAAAATATTTATTTCTAATAATAAATTAAAAATGTAATCTACTTGTTTCCAATAATCGGCTCCCTTCATTTGCACAGCACTCGAAATCCAACTTGAAAAATATTTGTAAAAAAAGTACGTCAATAGACAAAACTTTTGCGTATCTGTTCAGTGATCAAATCATTTCAAATTTTAGAAATATTTCTAAACGTAAAAAAAAAAAAAAAAAAAAAAAAAAATAGTCCCCATAAGATTCTAGACATCCTAAATCTGAGCTTTAAAAAAAAATTAATAAAGAAATGGGGAAAAAAACTAGAGAAAACTTCCGAGGAAGTACCTGTTATAGTTATAGGAATCCGTAATGAATCAACCTCTCTCATCCTCTATCTAGTCAACCTTCACTAGACCGTGTATTATTCATAATTATTTTAATTCTATTTAAACTATGAGAATTATTTTATTAATAAATATTTGTCTATTGCTTTTTTATGCCTGTTAAATTTTATTTTCTAAATTACGAAAATATAAACTACGCCAAATTCGGAGTATAGGTACTATAATTTTAAAGAACTTTTTATGAACCTTTATCACGTTTTATCTCCATTTATAAGGTCTTGAACACAGTGGCGTCGGTAGGATATTGGGGGCCCCCCACAAATTCTTAGTGGGCGCCCTTCTATTTCCCTTCCAGGAGCCCACAGGGGCCCCTAGAGCCCTGGGGCCCCCCGGGCCGCGGGATCTGCGGGCCCCTTATTGCCGCCACTGCTTGAACGAATTAACTTGCAATAGGGCATGACAAGTACCTACTAAAGTATTTTTGTTACACTTTATTCAACTTAACTTAAATGTATGTAATTTAAACTTCTAAGTTTAAATTTTTTTAACATGATTAAAAATTTTGGTATGAATGAAATTTCTGTCGAAAACAATTACGAAAAATATTTATTATTTTATTTTTAAATACATTAAATAGGAAATGCATATATACATCTATTCCCTCTTTTATATAATATAAATATTAAATAATTTTGTGTATCTAATATCTATGATTTCATAACATAATTAAATATAATTAAACAAAATATTATTTAAAATACAATAGATAAAAAAATAATGTATACAATTTAATTAGATTTTTAGCCACAGAACAATTTAACGCGTTATTTTATGGAGTGTTTTTATATTTGATAAGTTTATAAACTACCAGGAAATCATACAAATTATTTTACTATGCGAGAATATCTAGATTCTATC
>KZ653017.1:77573-100992 GCA_001010745.2 Gerris buenoi
ATATACATATATATATATTTTTAATTATAAATGCGTTTACGAATCATCTAATAATGAAACATGATAATGCTGCAGGTACCCTTTAAATTTAGTTTTATTTTATTTCTTTTTTCGCCCTATAAGAAAAAGAAAAATAGGATCAGTTTTCAGTTATACAAGGCTAGCCACAACAACCGCATCCTGGTCTTAGACTTGTTTTTAAAACAGCATACCAAAAGGATTTTGAAATAAGAAAAACATTGCTCTAGGGTGTTTACAAGGATTTTCAAAAAGGCAATACAATTTTAATTTATTTTTTTTTTATTAAAGCAGACAGCCTATATCTAATTATAATAATAGTTGATCTGATTATAATACGAAAATTGAACCCTGGACAACCTGTTTAATGTTCTAACCAACTTCGAAGCTACAATGGAAGAATTTTCATATTTTAACTTTCTTAGCTCTTCTTATTACATTAATTTCCCTTTATCTTTTTTACGTATGATCGACTTCTTTAATTTGACAGGTCGGCAAGGCAACTTAATTTCAATTGAAGCAGATATTACTCTTCAAAATTTGACAAAAGTATCACCTAGGCGGGCCAACACAGAAAGTTATAACAATACTAGCTGGATACCCGTGCTTCGCTACGGAGTGTTTTTATATTTGATAAGTTTATAAACTACCAGGAAAGCATACAAATTATTTTACTATTCGAGAATATCTAGATTCTATCCCTCCTACTTATACCCCCCACCTCTTTGATAATTTAATTTGCAAATATCCTAAATTTATCCCCCTCCTAAATGAAAATATGACAAAACTGTAGGTACATAACAACAATTACTGTACTCTTAAAGAGCATTTCAACGATATGCATCATGAAGATGAAGGGTATTTATTACTTGTACCCCGTACCCCTTTGAAAAATTTATAGTTCGAAAATTCGTGGACAGTTACCTTCCCCTTGCTTTGAAGGTCAAGTGTGCAAATTTTCATCGAGATCGGGCTAAAACTGTAGATTTGTATAAAAAATTATACATATGTATACGCACTTATGATGAATTTTATATACATATAGAGATATAGATATAAATTTCCATTTTACCTCTCCCCTTCTAAATGAAAGTAAGACAAAACTGTACTTAAGAACAATTACTTTTCTCTTAAACAGCTTTTCAACGTTTTGTATCATGAAGGGTATCCAGTATCCATGACTTTGTCATTTGTACCCCGTAAACATTACAACAATTATTACTGTACTCTTAAAGAGCATTTCAACGATATGCATCATGAAGATGAAGGGTATTCATTACTTGTACCCCGTACCCCTGTGTACCAAAATTGTAATTTCGTAATCTCATGTAGGCAGTGACCTTCACCTTATTTTGAAGGAAAAGTGTGTAAATATTCATCAAATTAGGATAAAAGACATACCATCATACTGATACTCTTCTTTTTATATAAGATATAGCTATATTTTCCAATTTACCCCCCCCCCCCTCCCCTCCTAAGTGAAAATATGATAAAACTGTACATAACAACAATTACTGTACTCTAGAAGAGCTTTTCAACGATATGCATCATGAAGGGTATTCATTACTTTGACATTTGTACCCCGTACCCCTGTGTACAAAAATTAAATTTCGAAAATTCATGTTGACAGTTTTTTCCCCTTGCTTTGTAGGCCAATTGTGCAAATTTTCATCAAGATCTGACTACAACTGTAGATTTTTATAAAGTACATACATTCGTTAACTTTTATATATATATGGCCGCCATCTTGATTCAAAATGCCCGATTGGTATACCATTTATCTAAAGTTACTAATTTCATAAAAAGGAGCTAACTTCTTAATTTCAAGGTTCTAGTGCAATTAGTTCCGGAGATATTGGTTTGTAGAATTTTGTGTATAAATGGCCGCCATCTTGAATCAAGATGGCGGATTTTAAAAACATTTCTTAGCGAGCACCTAGGAGGTAAGAGGAACACACCTACAAAATTTCATGGTCGTAGGTCCAGTGGTTTCAGAGATATCGTGATGTGTCAGTGAGTCAGTGAGTCAGTCAGTGAGTGGTATTTGGATTTTATATATATAGATTTCAGTAAGGGATAAAACTATTTTAATCTTATTTCCTTTCTTCCTTTACCACCATTTTTATCTCGGCCTTATTTTCAATAATAGAGTTGCAGACTTTATACAAATAGGATAAGCAAAAGCAAGCCATGTACTGGGCAGGATGTATAAAGGACAGCCCTAGTGTATAAGGTATCAAATAAAAACTATTGCTTCAAAACAAGTATTGAAAATTAGCATGTTAATTTTCGTAGGATTTCGTATAACCGTAATCTTATCACTCTAAAATCTGTATATATTTTGGTTGTCCTATTTAAATTTTTTATGTATAATTTCTTCTTTTTGTGTCATAAGCGGTTTTATAGATGAAATTTCTTAAAAATTGGTTATATCATGATAAAAAAGTTAGTCATGGACGATCAGACCCCAACGTGGCTCACTTATTATATATTTTGGTTTAGTGATTTAGTGTTGTTTTTGGATAATTACTTCTGAAGTAATAATTGTTTTAAAATTTAATTGACTTTTTACAGGACTCCTACATTTTTAGGCACTTTAGATTGTTACTTCCCTTACAAAGAAAACAGAGGTGAGTAACAATCTCAAGAAGATGTATGGGATGTTCTTCTTTATACGAATACTCCCCTTGTAAAATCAGAAGTGTGATATTCCTTTGTCCCAATAAGTACATTGGACTAAACATAAACATTTCATTGTCTAGTTGTTTAGTCAAAGTTATTTATATTCTAAAAAAACACAGGGAGTAACACTCTAAGTAGTACCCATTTTTATTTATTTTTTAAAAATTTTATCCAAAAGGGTTTTAAAATGTCTCAAAAAAGGGATGAAATCTAACCATTTTAATAATAAAAACCCTAAATGAAGTAGTCCTTTCTTATCAATTAAAAAAAAAACTCATTGACACAAAAAGAATAAATTATAAAATAAAGTATAAAATAAAATATAAAATAAAGTAAAATTAAAGAATAAAGAATAAAATAAAATCTGTAAAGACTACAGGAATCTGATGTCCACAATTCCATTAGAGAGAGCAACATTTTTAATTTCACACCCTTTTAGACGTATACCTCATCGAAAAGAAGAAGATTGCCGCGTAACAACCTTAGTAAAAAGACCGCGTCTAGGTTAAATAAAACACCTTCTAATAAACTTATCACCCCTGACGATGCTTCCAGTAGAATTGAAACACTAAACTCCACAACTTTTAACAAGCTGTCTCTACCAAAAAAATCCTAGAGTACTACGGCCATTCAAGATTCTGAAACCCAAGCAGGATAAAAAAAAAATGAAGTAACAAAACAGTTTCATTAAATCACTTTAAAGAAACCTTGAATATGCTATTGAGAAGTTTGAATACTTCTGAAGATATACTAAATACCCCTATTAAATGTGTCATTTTGCAGTCTTATTTTAAGCAGGTTTATGCTAGCTATTGTCGTTATGATGAGTTGTACAGCTTCTTCTTTGTCTTGGCCTATTTATAAATAAGTTTACTGCCATGTAAATGGGTTTTCTTTAGATTACTTAAAATATTAGCTAATTAAATTTTTCCTGATAAACTTTTGGTAACTTTATAGTTCTAGGAGCAGGTTTTACCGTCCGTACTTGCGCTTATTCCGCTAAAATCCATTTAGAATTAGCAAAGTAACTTGAGGAATGTTTAATTAAGCTGTAACTTTGTCCAAGACATCCTTGTTTGAAAGTTGTCGAAGATAAGCCTGTATAAAGTTGTCTTTATTCTTAAGTTGTTTGTAATCGAGAGAAGACCAGGTGTTGACTGGGTTAGAAGGAGACATGTACATGATGGCGGTTCGCTATGACAAAGGATTGGCAGGACGGGTTCCATTGTGAGATTGGTGGCGAGGGGTGCACATCGTCCCCACTCCTTCAGGTCCTCTTGGTCCTGCCGCCGTATCCTGTTACCCTTCTCCCGGCTCATCCCGACCACCCCTTTGTTTACAGCCAGCACCCCACTCTAGTCCTTTTCATTCGTTCCTTGATCCTGGTTTGGAATGCCGACACGATTACCGTCCTTTATTCGAGGGGTTAGAATCTCTTTCCAATGACATTGTGGCAACAAACCATCATATGATATCACCAGCTTGGGTTTATAAGCTCATCTAGATCATTCCTTTATTTATAACCCTTATAGAAAACTAGTTCAAACAATGTAACTTATACACCAACTCAAGCAGGATTTTTTTCACTTTTTCGAACATACCTTTATAATCTAGAACGTATTTATAAGTCTTTCATTTTTAAAAGTAAAAAATATACCCGTTTTATCGTGAAACTGCTCTGTTTATGGACCGAAGTTCTTTATGGCACGTCACAGCATCATCTTGAGGCTGAATCCGAAAAAACGACCTTCACAAAACCGACCATCACAAAACCAACCGTCACAAAACTGACCGTCACAAAACAAAACCCTTTCGAATTCTACCGATAACGTGAAAAAAAGCTAACCTCATCTAGTCAATGAGACAAACTTTCTAAATATTGTTTTAATAAAACCAACATCGACACCGCTATAAAATGTTTAAGATAGCAAAAAAATACGTTTGGTGTCGTGGGACACCCGGTAGGAACGAAGTTCCTTACGCTTTTCATTACATATAAATTATAAAATCATAGTAATAACTACTTATACATGGTGGAGTTAAATAGAGACAAAATTAAAAGTAACTAACTATTTGTACTAGCGGAGTTAAAGGAAAATTAAATAAATTTTTTTTATTATCGTTGAAGCGAGCGTCTTTCAATAAATAATGTATTGTATATTATGAAAAAAGTTAATCATAAATTTATGGTGAAAGCAGATGGTTGTAGAACGTAAAATAACTGTCCTCAGACCCCGTCGGTATATCCAATTAAATATTAAAAAAAAAAAATCAATAATACACAAAAAATTCTGCTTGTATCAGGTTGAAATTTTACATGCTAATTTCAATTGTACTATGGGTGATGGATACAAAGTTTCATTTAAATCGTTACGTTAAAACGAAAGATATCGGTAAAATAGTATATTATGTTACTAGGCTGTGAAGTGAGTTTTTTCTTTACCACGGCAATTACATTTACTGTCGAGCGAAGCGAGACAGGAAATATTGCCAAGGTAAAGAAAAAACACTTTCCGAGGTAGCAGACAATAAAAAACATTAAATATTAATCAATAATCAATATAATAATAACAAATATTAGTTTAAACTTAAGATTAAAAAAAAGAAACCTTAAAAAGAGGTTACACTATAAGAAAAGATAAATAAAACGCATTGACATCTAGCGGAATTCAAACGTACTAAGAGCCACATTAGTAAGAAATCAGCGCTCCTACGGAAGTTTTGACAAGTTCTTGTAGTACAATAAAAATTTTTTGCGTCCTAGGACGTAAAAATTTTTTCTTTACTCCCAGGAGTAATGAAAATATTTTTTAAGTCCACGTAACGAAAAAATTGATTTTAGCTTTGTTTTCTAGGCTCTAAAGTTACTATTTCACAGCCTACCACGGAAAAACGTTGTTTTCTTTAATTTAATCGTTTTGGTCGTCTTTAATAAATTTAGCGATCTTTATCACTTCATAGTAGTGTCGGTGTTCGTTTTACTAAAAAAATGTATTTATAAAATTTGTTTGTCTCATTAAATAGATGAAGTTAGAAGTTTTTCCCGTTCAAAAATTCCAATTTCAAATTTGACGCTTACGTTTACGCGAGCGTTGCGCGCGAACGCTTGGGCCGATAACGTTGTCCAACGAACTTCTGGACATTGGTAAAATGAACATGTGTACCAAATTTCAACTAAGTCGGTCAACTTTTACACAAGTTATCGCCATCGGTAGATTTCGTGACGGATTTTGCGTGACGGTGATTTTGGTCGTTTTTTTTGGATTCACTCCCGGGCCCAGAACGTACCATTAGGAACTTCGTTCCAAAAAGATCGGACCTACACGTTTAAAATAGAGAAACAACGTTTTTACCGATAACTTACGTTACGTTCTAATCTAACGTAACGTTTTTTTATAAAACTTCATAGACATCGTCAAAAGTCAATTGAAACAGGCATGTAAATTTTTAACCTGATACAAGCAGAAGTTTTTGTGAAGTGAAGTAATATGTTTTATAATTTTTAAATGGAGCAGGCGTGAGGGTTAGGGAATAGTCCTTTTCCCTCATTCTACTACAACCATCCTCTTTAACAATCACTCATCATGATTAACTTTTTTCTCAATATTTAGTACATATTTATTGCAAAACGCTGGCTTCAATGATACAAAAATGCATTTATTTTAATTTTGCCTTAACTCCGCTAAGTACTAGTAGTTAATTTTACTTTTCTCTTTTCTAACTCCACCGTGTATAATTAGTTTGAATCATATACTTAGCAGTGTAATTTTATAATTTATTTTTAATGAAAAGCGTAAGGAACCTCGTTCCTAACGGGTGTCCCGTGACAACACATGTATTTTTTTCTATAACTTAAGCTTTCCGGCCGGACTCTCTAAACCAGACTAGAGATTTGTTGGTTCCCTACATTAAACTATTGCAAAGACAGTGCTAAATAAGTATGAGATCCATAGCAAATAGATGCTAATGGCTCTTATGATATGCAACTTCCTTGACAATGATTCTTGCAACGGCTGGCAACGTCAGTGTCGGTATTCACATACTTTTAGATGAGGTCACCTTTGGAAAATCAGGAGTTATTCAACGCTATTATCTCACTATTTATGTACCTACAAATTGTATAATCCAGTACAAATTTTCAATAGTTAAACGAAAGAACTTTAGAACGTCAGCCGAAATGTTGCAGAATAAAATTGGCATTCGATAGGTTATTTATTTCGATGGAAACAAAGTCCTTGACTTCTCACAACTAACCCAATATTCGTCAATAATATCCGAGCAAGATTAAATATAACAACCCATGCAGACAACTTATTAGAAAAAAAGACAAGTTATTTTTTCGAAACAACTCTAATCAAGCTTATGAGTAAAATAATCCTAATTTATAAACAAAAATCCTATATACTATTGTTCTAAACTTTATATCAAAGCATTTTCAAAAATCTTAAGTGTTGTTCCTTGAAGATATTACATATATTTATCCAATATTGTTCTTTTTTACTTATACACTATATCTTAATTTTTAAGAATTAAAATTTGACACAAAAAAAAATCCACACTTTAGTGACATTTTTACTTGACGGAAAATCGAATACTGTGTGTTTAAAAAATTATAAATAAGAAAAATGAAATCAAGAAGATTGAAATCAAGAAAGTCATAATAACGTCAATGCACTAAATTTTTTTAAAATTTATTCAAGACCAAGTTTTCAGGAATCAAGGAAAATTCCAAACATAAAGGTAAATTCCAAACATATTTATATACTTTTTTTGGGCTAATTCGTATTCTGCGTGGCAGAGGAATTTCCTAAGGGTGGTTAGAGGTGATTAGACGAAGGGATACTTAGTCAAATGTACCTACATTTGGACAAATGAATATAATTTTTTATATATATATATATAAAAATGACATTCCTTTGTCTCAAAGCATAATGAACTGAATATTCCTTTGTCTTAATAGTTAGTTAGCTATAAATCTTGGCCTGGTACGTACCTACTATACGAATTTACCATTTTTTTAAATGAACATACTAGCTAGTCACTCTTAGGCATTGGTACTGATTTACTCGGTTACTCACCGTATATTTGTTCACTACTGCTCGTGCAAGTAGCTGGCATGTTTTTATTCAAGCTACAGGCATCTTATCTCCGCCTAAACTATACTAACTACTTATACCTACATGGCATAAAAAAGGGACACAATTAGGTAAATAAGTCGTATCTGACCCCACTTCATTTTTTTTTTCTCCATATTTGATCAGTTAAAAATTGATTATATCGGTAAAAACGTTGTTTTCTCTATTTTAAAGATTTAGGTCCGCTTTAATAAATTTAGCCATCTTTATCAATTCATAGCGGTATCGGTGTTGTTATTTGTCTCATTGAATAGATGAAGTTGGAATTTTTTCCTGTTCTAAAATTCCAATTTTATATTTGATGTTTACGATTATAGGAGAGTAGCGTGCGAACGCTTGGGCGGATAACGTTGTCCAAAGAATACATGTGTACCAAATTTTAACCAACTCAGTCATTTTTTATTCAAATTATCGTCATCGGTCGAATTCGTGACGGTTGGTTTTGTGTGATGGTCGTTTAATCAATAAATTTTTACTATTTCTAATCAAACCTACAGAAACGGTCAACATTAAAAAATTTGGATAAGGGATAGTCATGCATTTTTTTAAGGGTTTTTGTGGAAAACCAAAAAAAAATGTTTCGTTCCTGAGTTGGTCTGTCTGTCACTCTGTACGGTTTCAATAACTTTTGAATTTTAAAGAGAAAATCATAAAACTTGACAGTATTGAAGATCATTTTGACGCACAACAGGGAAGTATAGCGAACTCAGAAAATATCATAAGCATTATAAAATCAAAATAGCGGATAGTTCGTGTCACGCGATTTTTTTTTTTTTTTTTTAATTTCGAGTGGGGTATCAAATGAAGTATGGACCGTGTTTAATTTTTCATGCAATTTTGTCAAAAAAACATCAACATTCTGAGTGTCCCCCCTAGACCTAAATTTCTGCTGTTACCTACTAAAAATATAAAAAAAATATACAAAATGTACAGTCTGCTGGGCTTAAAAACAAGAATATGAATTTGATCTGAGCCTTAACTTTAATTTTCTCATCGCTCTTGTCTTTTTACTTGTTAGGAAACTCTCAAGTAAACATGACAGGGAACTGATGGAAAATACCACCCAGCCAATTATTTTTGCTCTTATCGTAGCAAGCGCCGCTCACCTCTCTGCCACTCTGCACGTCTACGGCTTACCACTCACCCCTCGTATCTTACCCGAGGCCTAACACATCTCAAATTTTGTTGATTCATAGGTAGAACATATTTCATAGTAAAAATGTCGGAAGATATGACTAAAGTTCTAGAGGATGAAGGCTCCTCGTCAAGCTCGACCAGTATCTCGTCGGATGAAAGAGTGGCGATGGACTCCGACACTAGGGAGTTAGCAATCCAGGAAGCTGAAACTATCATACAATCTCTAGGTATTTTAACCATAATATGTCTTATGACCATCATAATATGTCTTTTTATAAGATCGTGATAGACAATAAAATTTGATTATACTTTAGAATAGATTATTTATTTCTATTTTTGAGGGCTTCCCCAATCAGCAGCAGTTACCCTATCGATGATCTATTATCTACGACCTATGATCTATCTATTATCTACTATTATGACCTATCTATTATCTACGACCTATGATCTATTCCCATCCTCCAACACCAGTCATCATCCGGTAAGGTTCGGGCTCTCATCGCTCTGGCCACACCTCCTGCCCAGGTTGCTCTTGGACGTCCTCTTGTCCTTCGACCAGGCGAGGCCATCTACTCCCATCCATTGGACGTGTCCTTACCACCGAAGAGAGCTATCCTCAATCCTTTCAACAACTAATTGTCCTCATTTCTTAAACGCTGCGATCTGGATACTCTCAGACTCCTTTTTAAACCATCCATTTCAACAGCTTGCACTCTTCCTTTCTACTTTTCTGTTAGTGTCCAGACCTCTGCACCATACGTAAGGATACTTTCTAGTATGCATGTAAATATAACTTCTATTGTTTCTATTCATGAGTTCTGGACCAAAGTACTCCATTAAGCCATCTCATTGCTTTCCTTGTTTGTACAACTCATGATTCAATATCCGCTTTACAAGATCTTGGCTTTTGACTCAATGACCCTACATATTTAAAACTGCCAACTGCTTTAAAAATTAACTCCTTGGTCCAGTAAAATGTCCTTAACCTTGCCTCTAAAGACGAGATATTTAGTTTAGAGACCGAGAACAGATTGATTAGAATATTATATTTGTAAAATTATTTTTTTTATAGAAACGGAAGTGCCTGAGCACTTAAGAGATGTGGTAGTGGCTCGTGCTAACGACGCCTGCTCGCTGGCCAAGAGTGGAAAGAGTCCTGAAGCGGCCATTTGTGATGCCATGAAGGCCATCAGATGCATGAACAGTACAGCCGGACCCTGTAACAAAGTTAAACTCCTCTCCAGCGCCCTTGAAAGAATCAGAGGGTAAGTGTACTCGTAATAAATATATAGGTATGCATATGCATATCCCTAGCTAAATTATTTTTATCATGTTATTATTATTATTGTTCTAGAATTGTGATACGTATAATTAAAACATGAATTGTGTGGAATTGGAATATTTTTATTGTAATTATTTACTTGTACTATTGTGATTGGCGTAGCTGAGTAGTTAGCATTATCGAAAAAGATAATAAAGGCAAATTACTGACCTATCTGGTGTTTCGAATACTATAGGCGAGACATTATTGTATCAATGTTTAGTGTAAATTACCGAGGTACTTTACACAACGCGTATTCGGCCATTTTAATTTTGCTACTTATAAAGATTTTAATTTTTATCATATATACGAGCATATTGTAAATAAATTTAAATAAAAAAATGATTATAGTGTCTTATTTAATCTCACTGGAAATGACTTAATTCAAATATAACTATACCGATACCACAGAGATAGGAAGAAATTTTAAAGGTTGACGGATAAGCAAAAAATTTACATTGACTTTCAGAAGGGCTCGGGTTCTTCTTCGTACCTTTATATTTTGTCATAAGCTGAAACCGTTAAACAATTATTCTTTATTTCGTCATTATTTTCATTTTGTCTTTATTCATTTGGTTTCAAGCATGCTTGACACTTCACTATCACATTTCCACAATATTCTGAAATTAAATATGCGGTCTTATCCTATGTGTTACAGCTTATTCCTTGTTTCTCCGTCCGATAAATTGGCCATAACAAAATTTTCTACTACCCTAGAGATAAATAGAAAAATAAAAAATGTAATTGTAGCTAAGATATGAAGTCTCTCCACGTAAAAAATATGTAAATAATTGAGAGCAGCTTCCAGCCACTATAGGGCCAGCATCAGTGCCGAATATTTAAAAGCGTTAATTAAAACATAGGAAGATGGGAATATAGTGTGAGGTGAGTCATACCAACCCAGCAACCGGTACAAGACCCAGTTTTTCAATATTCGGTGATGGCACTGATGGTGCCTATAGTGGCTGAAAGCTTCTGAATTTATTAAATATTTTTTACGTGGAGAGACTTTTTTTTTATTTCATCACTAATGGTAGCTGTTTTCTGTGCACAGGAGAGGAGATAGCTTTCTCAAACGGGTTACGATCGAAGGAAATCCATGTTTGACCGCAAAACAGAAGCAGAAGGAAGCAAAGAAGCAGAGCAATAAGAAGAACAAGAGCCCGTGTTGATAATACTATTGTTCTAATCTGTCATCAGTCCGTACAAATATCGTGTTATTTTTAACTAAATCATGTATTCAATGGATTCAAGTGGTAAAAGAAAACAGGAAAACCCAAGGGATCCCTGAGAAGCAACTAATTCAATACGTAGGCTCATTTGATAACACCATATAGATATTCTCCTTCATATTAACTATTAAAGATTTAATTCATGCTGTTAATATAGAAATGCCAATCCAGAAGTTTACTTGTGCACTATTAGTTGCTTCACATGGAAGCACAATATAGATGCCTTGTATAGAATTATACCATTTTAGTGAAAATACAAATCAGTATAATAGTTTATTCCTACTAAATAATATTCCTATATTATTAAAATATTTGTGAATATCCTAAAGTTACATAAAATTGTTATTATTTGTTTCTTTTAATCCTCACAGGGCTGGTCAGCAGGAATATCTTAATAATCTTAAAATCAAAATGGATCCTTGTATGTCTGAAAAAGAAAAAAAGAGTGATGACCAATCAATTAATCTATTGATAATGATGAACAATAATTATTTACTCTAATCAGGATAAATGAAGCCATTGCCGCTTCATCTCATCAATTGAATTTAAAATGTCATCCAAAAATGAGAAGAATCTATTAAACGTCAGGAAGTAAGACGTATTTATCTCTATAATCAAGCATCATTATAAACACTAATTGTATTTGGCCTTCGAAGTCAAAAAAGGTTTTCCTAAAAGATGAGAACACTTCAAAATATTCCAAAAGAAATGCTGTGGTAAATATTCGACACGCGAGGCTTTCTTCAAGATTAAAATCGTCTGTTAACAGCTCAAAATCAGAAGACTCATCTCCCAGGCCGATGCCAATTTTATACCTGAAAATTTGTTCGTGGCAACAAACTTCCGATCCGAAATTCCGACTGCATGATTAATAAATATTAAGTGTGACAAAAAAGTTTGTTTTTACTTTTATTGTTATAGTTAGTTATTGTAAGTGTTATTTTATAGTTTATTGTTTTCACCAAAAAATTTTTTTTTCTAGATTTCAACGGAATTATCCGTTTTAGGGGTTTTTAAGACCTCCTGAGTGGTTTTTAGCATGACGTATGTATGTGTGTGTATGTGTGTTATCATCGTAGCGCCCAAGGTATTTAACCTAGAGAGTTGAAACTTGGCAGAATCAGTCCTAACATGTAGTTGTGCCGCCCGGATATCAACTTTTTCCGCCATCTTGAACCCAGTTTGCTTTGTCAGCAAAAAATAAAAAAAAACGTAATAAATCGAAAATGGTCCTGATCGAGTTAAAATTTGGCACGAATGTACCTCTCTGTATGACAAACAAGCCTGCCAAATTTCATTTTGATATTGGCCGCCATTTTGAAGTTAAACATTTTTGAAATTTTAAACTTTGACGGTTAATAATACTGAAATTACATATAGGTTTTTGACTTATAGCATATCGTTGGAACCGGAAAAAATTAAGGAACAAATATAAAAAAACCCGATGAAATTCTATTAATTAGTTTAAATGTTATAAGTGAATATAATTATTTATTAGTGCGATAATTTTGATGACGTCAAAGATTTTTTTTTTGTATTTATTTTTATAGAGTGAATGACACAAATCTCTTAAGTAAATTCTTAATTATAATTCGAGTAAAATAGGTGAGTACGTCTTTTGTTTTACCTTATAATTTTAAAATTAGTGCAATTAGGCAAAGCAAATTTGATTTTTGCCTACCTATTAGAAAAACGGTTGGAGTTTTGTTTGAGATTTATAGCCATGGTCTTTTAGGAACCTCGAAATATTCTGACTTTTTTCGGGGTTTGCATAATATCTCTACTCTTATATGCATCGGGGTTCCAAAGGTATTTATTATACACATTTCGGAGGACAAAATTTGCCAGACCCCTGATTTTGAGCTCACGTTTGAGCGATCGATGTGTGTACAATTGTATATTGTATATATTATTAATCGGGTTAAAATGATCAAAATACTGAACAATCAGTAGGTATACATGTATTTATGAATGTATTGCATGAAATGTATTTGCGCTTGACGATGACTTGAGTATAAGTTGACCTATTTAGTTAAAATTTGGCTAACGTGCGTTGCTTTTATCAATGCTCATGCCTAGTTGTTTAAGGAGCGTTATCCGCCAAAAACGTTCACGCCCAAACTTATTTTTTTTTTTAGAAGCAAAGAGCGACACTTTTTATGAATTGTTGAAGATCACCAAATATATTATCTAATAAAACGTTTAGGTACGAAAAGGAAAAATATCTTAGAAATAATTATTATTATACTAAAGTTGTTGAAAATGTTGAACTCTGCAATATTAAAGATAATAAGACTTAATTCTACGATGCATAGGAACAAATATATTAAACACCGAAAAAAGTCTGAATATTTCAAGGTTTTTAAAACATTACGGGGGAAGTTCCTCTCGGAAATCGGGGCAAACTCAATAATTCATATCACAGGCACAAGCCTAATTCAGTGATTCACACCTATTTTTGGAGCTTATTCTTCAAACATCTACAGAGGCTATGCTTCTATAGTTAAATTCTATATATTTAGTACAAAATGCCGTACTACAAGCTTAAAACTTGGATAAAAACGCAAAAAGATCTGGTGAAACTGACAAGTATTGATTTAGTATGTTGGAGGTTGGTTTAGATTTTAACATTTTTTGGGGCCAATGAAAAATATTCCATTCCATTTCCATTATTAGAGTCAATGAGAGTCTATTAGACGCTAAAAGTTATTTCGTGCAAAGTTGGTAACCAAAATTTTTCTTATCGCGTATACTTTTGCTTTTATCCGGATAAACATAATTTAAACAATAATTGAAAAGTTGTGACAGTTTTTTTTTCTCTAAATATCAGCTGATAAAATCAGGTGTTAAACTATTTTATTAAAAACGTATTTTATACAAAATATTAAAAAACATCTTGATTTTTTATGAGTAAAAAAAAAGAAAATCAGGCTATAGGATTAATTTATACGTTAATTGGATAGCTGGAATAATTAAAGGGACTTCTGTTTCTTGTCTGACCTGATCAATTTCAAACGATAAAAAATATTTTATGTTTACGTTAATTTTTTTTATAAAATGGTGCTAAATTTATTGTAAGCGATCAATCATAACGATTATTGTTATGACCAAGAAAGCTTTGATCGGTTAAAAATTCATAAAAAATAATACTTAAGATAACAATCGGAATTCGGGAAGATCATTTAAAAAACAGAAGAACACTAAAACCGTTTTCTTTGATCTTTCAAAGAAGATAGTCACGGATTTTTTTTGAGTAGATATTGGTAATCCATTACCAGTAAATTACCCTATTATTTTCAAGTCATCACTGTTTCTCGTCACATCCTAAATGAAAGCTGTTATAGATCGTTTTTATATACATTTTTTAAAGAAATATTAACGATTATTATTTTTCTCTTATAGGTGAACCAATTAACCAATCAGCTTGTCGGGTTTTAAAAGGGACCAGGTTAGCCAATTACAACATAATTAATATCAGTCAGGTCACTCTTTTTTTCTACTTTTTAAGATGTTATCTTTTTTGTTAAATCGGTATCACATTAAGTTTTAAGTCTTTTGATAAGAATCCAAGGCGCCTTGTTATATTAAAAAGTACTTTTAATCAGATAAGAATCTTAGAAGCTTATTTTACATAATAAAATATACATAAAAATTAAATACTTAACTACAAAATAAAAAAGAAGTATATAATTTTTTAATCGTTACGGATTAGCGGGTCTTTACAACTAATTCGTTTATTGTACCCTTGTACCACCTGTGCTACTTTTTACATGTATACATACGTTATTTTATTTATTTTATTATTATATCATAACTAATGAATCATTTAAAAAAGGAACAAGAAGGAAAAAAGTAGAATGTTAAACATAACATATTTTGTTGAAGAAAAAATCTATTACAAAAATCGGTTTGACACAACTCAGACAAACTTTCTCATTGACGAGTTCATAATTACTTAGCCCAATGTTTTTAATTTTTTTTTGGTTATCCAGTTTTCGCAGATACATTTTATTATTGAACATTTTATCAAAATTTATCACCAAAATAACCAGCGGGAATCAAACCCAGTCTCTTTCCGTCCCCGTTTTAACCGCTTTAAAGCAGTTTTTTTTCTCAAGAACATAGATTTTTCCTGTGGAGCCGGCTTATTTCGTTAGATTAACATTTTAAATTGACTACATTTCATAATTTTATACATTCTCAATATAACTTCGGGGTATGATTTTTCTGAATACGCATGCCAAATTTCGTCAAAATCGGACCACTATATTTTAGCTTCACGCGTCTTTACAGACTACAGACAGCAATTTTTTAAAAACCACTTTTTTGGACTCAAGGGATCTCAAAACGTGTAAATCCATCAAAATCGAATTTTTGCTCAATCACAATACTTTCTCTTTACATGAGAAAATACAATATATTAATAAATTTATCAATATAAAGAACATACAATTTCACATATTTTAAACAAACGTGAAACGTGTTAACTTAAAGATGAAAATCAACTGAATTTGTGTATCAAAGATTTAAAAATAAACTCATGCTTCATCCAAAAGTAAATGCAAACCCAAAAAACATAGAAAAATAAATTAGGTATGAGGCAACTAGGAATTCGGCACACAAAATACACGTACTTAGTTATTTGTTTCACATGAAATCAATTTCACAACAATAATTCATGAAATAATTTAAATTCCTAATTAATGTGAGATGTTTAATTAAAAAAAAGGTTACAGGTAACCTGTCATTTTCATATAACCTTTCATATATGTTATATCAAATCAGAGGAATTTTATCCATTTCATGGAAAAACATTGAATCATGGATGTTTTTGGACATTGAATTCAGTATAGCCAACCTTTACACCTCTTCCTTTAAATACGGTTACCATGTCACGCTCCTAATGGCGAAGTATAGTACTAAAAAAAAAAAAAAAATCGTTTTTGGCTCCCAGTTCAAAAACATATATCTTTATACAAAACATTGTTTACCAGAAAACTACATATTATTACTGAATGAAATAGTCTGTTTACATCTTGCTAAATAGTTCACATGAAACATTTTGTATAAGATATCTTTATTCATGGAAAATACATTGCATAAAATTATTTTATAAAACTTTTGTTGTAAGTTTGTTACAGATAAAATTATTTAAACCAGTGCTTTAATAATTAAGGGCTTTTAATAGTTCATGTAAAATAACAATGTCAGTTACATTACAATGATAGTTTTCCATTTTTAGCAGAATACGACTTTAGTTTTTTTATACAAAACATTCTCTGTTCTAAGGATCAATAAAAAAGAAACGGACCTGAGGATATAATATATAGGACCTGGTTGTTTATTGCCAAAAAATGTAAAGAGAACGTTTTGTATACAAGAAATCTTATGTCATCCTGCTAGAATTATAATAATAATATAGAAAATTGTCATTGTGACTGTGATTACTAAATTACTTATCCTTTCATCTAGGAAAATAATACATACACAAACGCATTAAGGCGTATATGTTATATGTTTCTTACAATAAATAATTGTTTACAATTGCCCCTTCAAGAGTCATTTTCATTTGCCTCATCCTTTTCCATTTTACTCATTTGCAGCAAAGTATCATATTCCAAGTGCAAAAGGGTATTTTCTTTCAGTTATATATATTTTTTTTTTTACCAATATATATATTTCTTGTTTCTTGTGAATAAGACGAAAAATGTTATATTAAATAAAAATATTGCCAATAAATAGCCGAAATATACAATGTGTCTATTTTTTATATAATTCAATTTCAGTAATTGTTAAATGTATATAATAAAAATAAATTAATTATTACAGTCGAGATATTAAAGTTTTATTGTCTCTCATTATGTTTATTAAAAATTATTACTTTTATAAAACCGAATAAAATTATTAAAAATAACTAATAAAAACTCAAGAATAATCATAACAGAACTCAATTAAACACAACAAAAAAAAACTATGATACTATTTTATACACATCTTTACATAAAAAAAATATTAATGAAACGAAATTATCACAAAAGAATATGTTTTTAATACCTATTGTTTATCCGAAATCCTTTCGGATAGTGAGATAATCTCAAGAAATGCATAAAGATCTTTTATCAGTTCTACTGGCGAGAGGAAAGACAGTCATGTCAGTAATTTTATGTTTTCCAGAGGATATTTCGACTTTAATAATTGAGTAGTTATGAACACGGCCACCAGATAGCATAATAAACAGCAAGTATAGTAAAAAAAAAAACATTTTATATCTTTTACACGAAGATTATCATTTATTATTTTTTATTGTTTTATCTCAGAATTATATTAATATTTTTATAGTGCTTTTTTATATATAATTTCTTTTCTCCTTGTCTTTTTTTTTCTTTTATTCTTTTTTATTAATATTTTGTTGTTAATGTTCTTTTGTTGTTTATACATACTGTTATGATTACCCGTCGCATAATTCCATTTTACATAATAATAATTCAAGGAAACGTGATGTCTCCTTTTTTTATAAGGAATGCCGGACCAATTAAAATTAATCCTCAATATTGGGTAAACTTGACAACCTTCGAACAATCAATCTATTAAACGTTTGAAGATTCACAGCTTTGGCCGATTTACCAGCAAAAACATAACATTAATGTATAGTGTATAAGTATAAGCACTTAGGTATGATTTGGTAATAAATGCATCAATCTTTTTTAAATCATCTTCCAGGTATTCCTCTTTTCTTTTTATATTCTCACTGACACCCTTTCTCACTCACCGTCTTCTTTGTCCACCGACCGTCATCGGTTCGTACACGCTGTGTCCTGATTTCCATTTCCTCAATTATTATAATAAGCAACTAGTAGTAGGAGAAGCAAGAGAATTTTAGAATGTAAGAAGCCGTTAAAATTAAAAAAAGAAAGTTAAATGATTTAATAACTTTCTAAGGTTTGCAGGTTACTCGAAAAAACTTATCTAAGTTAAAAAAAAAAAAATGGCAGTTGCACTTAAGTATAAAACAAGTTCAATGTTACTATACTACAAAATTAAATTCAATGTTTTAATATTAACACATAATATTTAGTACAAACCAAATCTGTTTCTCTATTACAATTATTGTAATATTTATAAATTTTTAATCATAACTTATTGTTATATACTTTCGGATCTAAGACCGCAGTGTGAAATATAAATAATGATATAATAAATTAGAATCTTAATTTACAATGTTTTATGAGTTAGAAAATAGTTGTGCTACTTGAAACAAAATATTCCTTTATTTTCACGTAAAAGGTATGAAAACATGCAATTAATTGTTAAATGTAAAAAACAAAGAATATATATATGTAGTTTATTTTCTAGCACACACTAAACCAACAAACACACANNTCATTAATACAGTAGTTAATTACTTGGGGAGTGCGTGCTCTGATTCTGTTAAAGGAATTCCCAGGCAAGTCTAACCTCTGCACTAGATCTTGGCGAGTTGAATTATTAATAATCCATATACGGCAAGTTACACAGGACTGTTACCTGCATCCGCTAAATCAAAAAATAAATAAAACACAATAAAACATGAAACTAACAAGACTTACAACCCGTTCTTAAACCCAGCCTCCATGGACTCGACACCTGGACACTCGCCTTAAATCCACAACATTCCACGCTCTACATCCCTTCCGCTAAATCATCATAATTAATAAAATGTTTTAAATTTAATAAATGAAACAGAACTTAAATAAACCTAAGTAAAACACAAATTATATAAACATATTAATTTCTTCTTGGAAATTCCTTTATTTTGAGGATTATCCTTCTTTTTAGCTTTTTTTCTTCAATTACAATAATAATAATAATACAAAACTCGTTGTCCTAGGCACGGCTTGAAAAAACGGCTCTAAAAACTCGAACAAAACACAATGATACCAAATTTAAATCCATTAGAACCTAATTTAATCCAATTGTTTTCAAAATCATTTAAAAGTGATCAAAATGTGGATTGTTAACACTTCGTTTTTGAATTTTAGCTAAATAATATTAATTTTAGATTCATTTTTACGTTTTTGGTAGTATTCATACTACAGAACATTTAAATTTTAATTTATATCAAATTATAATTATTATTAACTACGGGAAACAATCAGAGAAAAATATGCTCCAGCGCCGGGATTTGAACCACGGGCCTCTAAATTACCAGTCTAGCGCTCTACCATCTAAGCTACACTGGAGAATGATTCCTTCTGACGTTATTGATACCTTGTCCCGGATTTAAGCTTTCATTTTTCCACAAATCTTAGAAGTCAACATTAATGACATANATAATATTATAGTGATTTAATTATGGTAGCAACATAAACTAACTTATTTGAATATTCAGTATACTATTAACATCCTAGGATTTCAGGTGAGACTACGTGAAATTTTTTTGATATGCTTGATAATACAGTAAAACCTCGCTTACACAGCCCTCAATAACACGAAATCTTCGAAATCGAGATTGCCATAACACACAATGTTAAATTAACGGCTATAAGGCAACTATTCTTATCCAAACAACCTCAATAACACGGATTTTTTTCCAATTCACAACGTAACTCGGAATCTCTTAACAAGTCGTTTTGAGAAGTCAACCTCTATAACGCGACTGTATACAGGAATGGGTCGACCTTGAACAGAACAAGTCTAGACTTGAAAACCCCACTACACCCCGTTCCCAACATTTTATTAACCTCTATAACACGACTGATAGCCAAAATAACTTTGATAACACGACCCTCGACAAAAAGAGCACCTCCATAACAAGACTGATTCCCTAATCCCCTTGAGACACTGTAGTTGATTTAATTTCTGAAGTACTTTTAACATACTTTTGTATGAAACTTTAACGGGCCTAGGAAATCCCAGGTTAATTTCATAGCCAGGATTAAAGCTCAGAATATCTCTTCCTAAGATCCTCGACTGTGTTTTTCTCCCGAGTGTGACTTCTATGATGAATTTACCAGCTAAGAAACATAATGTATCAACGGTACAGAGCGTACCGCATCGAAGGATACGCTCCATTTAAAAGCCCCGCTGAAGGCGAACACGCGCTGCTTCAGTACGCGCGAACTCGAGCAAGAGCAAACAAGTTCCACCATATATATATTTTATGTATGTATTTTTTTTATCTTATTCAATATTTTATATAAACTTAATTTATTTAATATTATTTACGAATTAAATACAAAAAACATATTGGCAGTACGCCATGGCACCTGTTCAAGGTATGTTAAGTCGACTATTTAGAAAGTCTAAACACTCAGTATTAACTAAGTAGTTAAGTAACATTGATCATGATCATAGAGTTATTATACCATTTTAAACATTTTTCCTAGATTAATAATTTATTCCTTCAAGAACGTTATTCTAAGTCAAAATTGCTGTATACTTCTGTAATTTAAGGCTGAGTGGAAATTAACTCTGTTTTTGGTGTAAGCTAACAGCCCATTCATGAGCTATAGTTCTACATTTTTCAGCCCATGGGCGAGAGCTTAGCACACTGTAAGGGAGTGGGGGGCATAATAAATTGTTCCTTGAGGGCGCATGTGCTTAAGGAATTATTTCACCCAAACAAAGTATGTACCATTTGTATTTGGGTCTGCAACTGCCTCACACACTATCTTGTATACAAAACTACTAAGCATAATATTATAGTGATTTAATTATGGTAGCAACATAAACTAACTTATTTGAATATTCAGTATACTATTAACATCCTAGGATTTCAGGTGAGACTACGTGAAATTTTTTTGATATGCTTGATAATACAGTAAAACCTCGCTTACACAGCCCTCAATAACACGAAATCTTCGAAATCGAGATTGCCATAACACACAATGTTAAATTAACGGCTATAAGGCAACTATTCTTATCCAAACAACCTCAATAACACGGATTTTTTTCCAATTCACAACGTAACTCGGAATCTCTTAACAAGTCGTTTTGAGAAGTCAACCTCTATAACGCGACTGTATACAGGAATGGGTCGACCTTGAACAGAACAAGTCTAGACTTGAAAACCCCACTACACCCCGTTCCCAACATTTTATTAACCTCTATAACACGACTGATAGCCAAAATAACTTTGATAACACGACCCTCGACAAAAAGAGCACCTCCATAACAAGACTGATTCCCTAATCCCTTTGAGACACTGTAGTTGATTTAATTTCTGAAGTACTTTTAACATACTTTTGTATGAAACTTTAACGGACAATTTCTGATCTAGTTTACATAATGATAAATGAGGAACGACTTAATTACAAAAACTACCGACTAAAAAACTGATGTAGTTTTTTTGTTTTTTTCGATTTACCCTAAAGGATCCACTCTTTAAGATAATAGAAAAACAAATTAAATTCTACATTTTTATTTGGCAGTAGCTACAAACAATATTTTCATCGCCATCATTAGCCCCTGCGCAAGAGCCATATGTCCATTCTTTACAAATTCAAATAACAGCATGGGGTGTACCGCATACCTTTACGGTCCTCTATGCCCCAAGCCACATGCCATTAAAAAACATTTTATGACAACATACAAGACAGACTTAAACAAATGAAAATAATTTACATTAGAAATATAAGATCTAAGTTTATCAGATACAGTAAATTTGTTTAAAAATTCTGTATCAAATTAATGTTACATTTAATTATATATATCGTAAATATTAGATCACTTTCCTTGAAAATTGAAACAAGTGTATAAAATTGATTAAGTTTGATCAATTTTTATACACTTTTATCACTAGCAGAGTTAACTAACTCTGCTAGTGATTGCTCACGTCTAGAAACAAACTAACTCTAATAGATCNTATTTTCAACAAAATCATATTAATTTTCATCAATATCGACTAATATATGATTAAACGACTTATGTATGATTAAATGCGTATTTAAATAGAAAAAATCTTTTTTAAACTAAAATCATCGGAACCATCTTTGAGAAATTCTTTCCTCCGCGTTATTTCCAAATTATTTTGGGAAGCAGTCTAGCCAAATTCAGTACTCGATTTTGCCTAGGGAGGGCTAGGGGTTTGATTTTTACAACATCTATATCAAATCGGCCCAGTGATTTAGACCCCTGCTTTTTTAAACTTTCAAACCACATAATTAATAATTAAACATGTATGTAAATCCATCTACATAAAATTTTAACTCAACTTCCTCTACATAGTAATCCACTGCAGTACTCCTATATAGGGGAACCGGGGCACAGAGGACCTAATAAGGTTTGTGTTCAGATAACTTCAGCATTATTAAATAAAATTATGTAAATAAGAAGTATTTATTAGAATAAACATTTCTCTAACTGTTCCCCGACTCACGGTTCTTAATTTTAATTATAAGTATTTTATTTTAATTTTTTCTGTAAAAAGTCGATTGGTCCTCTGTGCCCCTGGTGCAGGGGCACATAGGACCACTTCCGTTTGTTTAGAAAAACAAGGTACCTAGAATGTTTTAATGTTTTTAATATGCTAAAGATACCAATTGCTGATAATGTATTATGTTCATTATCTTTACGTTCATTTGTGGTTAACATCAAATAAATATTTGTTTTTAGGCTTGAGAATGGCCGGCTAGGCCGAAATGTTGCCGACTAAAAAACTGATGTAGTTTTTTTGTTTTTTTCGATTTACCCTAAAGGATCCACTCTTTAAGATAATAGAAAAACAAATTAAATTCTACATTTTTATTTGGCAGTAGCTACAAACAATATTTTCATCGCCATCATTAGCCCCTGCGCAAGAGCCATATGTCCATTCTTTACAAATTCAAATAACAGCATGGGGTGTACCGCATACCTTTACGGTCCTCTATGCCCCAAGCCACATGTCATTAAAAAACATTTTATGACAAGATACA
>KZ653017.1:107024-118063 GCA_001010745.2 Gerris buenoi
ATGTTTTAAAAAAATTTGACTCATGTGACGTGGATAAATCATAAGGTAATTGTTTTAAAAAGTGTTATTTACAAAAAACTATTTTTGACATATTTAAATTAAATTTAAACTAATTTTTATTTATTTGTTAATTTATATTTAATGTTTCAATTTTAACCAAAAACAATTTGTAATTTAAGTTTAATTAGCTATTAATTTGTAAAAATTTGTTCTTAAATGTTATAGCCTGAAGAAGCCCCAAAGTGAGAGGGCGAAATATAGCGAGAGATATATATAAAAAAAGAAAAAGTTGGTTTTATTTTTATTAATTAAAACCCCTTTTCTAGAAAAAACCCTATATAGGCCAAAATTAAGAAGAATATATTTATTTATTTAATTTAACAGTGCTTCGATTTGATAATTCCTTATTAAGTACAGTGGCGCACCCACGGAGGGGGGGGGGCTGAAAGGGCTAAAGCCCCCCCCGGAGCCTCCAAGTAAATATACAAACTTAAGAAAATACCATTTACCGATACGAAATACTCGTGGGGCAAATATGGTGCATGATTTTTTTTTTTAATAATTACTGCTCATAAAACGCTAGAAAGTAACATTTTTATATGGAATTCCCGTCCCCTGCCCCTTTTTTTCGGTCTGGGTTTTAGCCCCCCCCCCCTAGAAAAAAATCCTGGGTGCGCCACTGATTAAGTATTAATCTATATAGATAGGAGTGCTACATTAATTTCTTCATTTATTTTTCAAGTAAATAAGACACATGATGATCCAGTTACTATGTTGATACTAATTTATATTAAGGTCTTTTTATTTATTTGAAGACGGTTTGAAATCCATCGGTTGATAATTGTATTTTATATTAATCAGACCGGTTCAACTGGAAAGCTAAAGTCAGGGCCTCATCAAAACCGGAACCCTCACCGCTAACAGAACAAATAGAAACTAAACCAATTTCAAAAGGATAATGAAGAATACAAATAAACAATTAAAATATAACAAGTAATTGAACAATAAAACAGGTGATTTGGTTATCAAGTTTCGAAAAAAACAAAAAAAACAATTATTGGTTGAACTGACGGCAAACAAATAAATAGACCGTTTATTCTTACTAATTATTACCATTTTGTATATCATATAATATGTACTTGCCTTTTAATAAAACAAAGAATGCCATAGCCATAAAGCATATATGTTAATTAAAAATGACTACTTTGAAAACAACAATAAATAACAAACAGTGATTAACAAACGTTTATAATTACTAATTAAAGAAAATAGTTTTAATAAATTCGATTGAATCTACTAACAAATAGAATTAAATTTAAAATTAGTAGTAAGATAAAAATAAACGCCTCCGTTTAAATTAGTTAATTAATACGCGAATAATCTTAATCGTTGATTATTTTTTATATATTTAAATTAAGACAATAGCTCGCTCCATACCAAGGTGATGAATTTAAAAAATAAATTCAAGCTTTTTTTTTTTTTTAAAAAAAAGAAAGAAATCCTACTCTGACAGAATATGATTTATGCTAAACGTGGGAGTGAAACGCAACATTTGAAATGTACACAATGCAATAAGATGATTCTATAACAAGACTATTTACTACGAGATGAATGGCAATTGTTAGATTTGCTTGGTGCTAGTCATTGTGATGTGAGATGGGCGTGTGATGCTGAGATGTGTTGAGTGTGTGAGGATGTTGGTTGATAAAACATCTAGAGGTTTTGCTTGGTATCTGAGAATAGAATTGCTTGGTCGAGGGAACCTTAGCCTCGTCTAGGTTGGTGTATCTTAGCTCCACCGAGTTCTCTCAGTTAACAAGGAAACATCTAGTTAAGAACAGAGTATTGTGCTAACCTCCTTACTAAACCCTGGTAACCATAACAAACAACCATAATATTAAACTAACCGGGTGAATCAAATCTCTTTACTGGGTTCCCTAGGGGGACTGTCTTTTAGTTTATTGTACAGTCAAGGCACGAGGTGGACGCAATACACCTAGATATAGAACTATACTGTACCCCTCTTTTCTCACTGATAACATTCATCTTCATGTCATCTTATCACACGACAATTTCGATAACAAGAACACGGCAAATATTAATCCTCAGGTCAAAAAATCGACATATCTTGTGTTTCAATCCCTTAGATATGAGATATGTTTCCACAATAATGATCACATCAAGTAGATGTAAAGAGGACAATTCACAACAATATACAACTATACATATTGTGATTGTGCAATACAATTCTCGAGCTAAAAATATTTCGACTCAAAGTAACTGTGCCAAACATGAATAAGAAAATCATACCGTTTAATAGATTTTTAATTTTTATTGTTGCTCTGTCATAGGATTAGCTAACGTCAATAGATGTTATTTATAAGTTTTAAGAACTAATTTTTCATTAAATGTTACTTCTAAAAATAAAGATTTTATTTAAAGACAGACCCTTAGATTTCTTTACAGGTTTTACCCAACTTCTTTAGCACTCTACAGGCTACAGGCTACAGGCTACAGGCTTTACCACTAGGATTCTTTTACCTTCTCTATCCATCCCACTGCGGTAATTATCACCCCATCAGAGAGCATAAAACTTCTGAGGATTCTACAGCTTTTACCACTAGGATTCGTATCTCTTCTCTATCCTTCCTACTGCGGTCATTAACACCCCATCAGAGAGCATACAACTACTAAGCACTCTACAGCTTTTCCACTAGGATTCGTATCTCTTCTCTATTCTTCCAACTGCGGTTATTAACACCTCGTCAGAGAGCATACAACTTCTAAGCACTCCACAGCTTTTACCACAAGGATTCGTATCTCTTCTCTATCTTTCCAACTGCGGTCATTAACACCTCGTCAGAGAGCATACAACTTCTAAGCACTCCACAGCTTTTACCACAAGGATTCGTATCTCTTCTCTGTCCTTCCAACTGCGGTCATTAACACCTCGTCAGAGAGCATACAACTTCTAAGCACTCCACAGCTTTTACCACAAGGATTCGTATCTCTTCTCTGTCCTTCCAACTGCGGTCATTAACACCTCGTCAGAGAGTATTCAACTTCAGAGCACTCTACAGATTTTACCACAAGGATTCGTATCTCTTCTCTATCCTTCCTACTGCGGTCATTATCATCACATCAGAGAGCATACAATTCTGATCAATTATACAGCCTTTACGTATAAATAAGCCTTTATAATATACGTAAGAATCCTATGATGGCCTTATGACGGTCATACAGCTACTTGGCGCTACAGTAACTATTCGGGTCAATATTATCTTTATAACCAACTGTGACCTTTCCAACATAGCAGGGCCGTAACTGCCACCCCCCGTAACTGTCCCCGGCCACGGGGGCTCCGCAAGAGCACCAGATACTACGGCCCTAATTGAATTTCAATAGGCAAGACGAAATAATGGTGAATGGAGCGTGAGAAGCAACAAAGAACTAGGAGATCTTTATGGCGATCCCCACATAGTAGCTGAAATAAAGAGCGGCAGATTAAGATGGCTAGGACACCTACAAAGAATGGGCCAAGATAGAGCGGCGAAAAAAGTGTTTGAAGGGCATCCAGGCGGACGAAGGCTAAGTGGCTGGCCTAGGCTGAGATGGCTTGAAGATGTAGAACAAGATCTGCAACACTTGCGTATTAGGCGCTGGAGAACGCAGGTTGAAGATCGGACAGATTGGGCTGTCAGGACGGAGGCCAGGGCCCTACATGGGTGTAAGCGCCATGGAGTAAGTAAGTAAAATGAAATAGAAATAATGTGAATTTAAAACCGTTTATCAAAAAATATTTTCAAGCAAGAATAATTATGGACTATTTATCAAACGATTTTTAAGCACAGGAGGACATTATAGAAAACGATTCAATATTTTCACGCACCAGGGGCCCCTTGAAAAACGTAGTTCAATAAATTTTATCAAGTTATTGATGAATTTTCTTCGTCAAAAATAAGAGGAAAAGATTTTTAATAAATGAAGATTGCTTCATCTTGTCTGTAATAATTTGTCTGTCTTGTTGTGTTTTGTATTTAAGTATGAACAATACATTTACTTATGTTTTGAACTTTTGTGATCAATTTCTTTAGTTCCACGCTCACGTTTAATTTTTCTTTAACTATCTATCAGGCCTATTTTTACATATTTTAATATCAACTATTAACAAATTACGAAAACAGTACAGTCTATAATTTCTTAAAATATTACGATGAGGTCGTATAAGTCCTCCATACTCCTCCTATGGGTCTCCTAGAATAATATTGCCCCAGGGCCCCAAAGATTCTTGTTACGCCCGCGCAACATAGCACCAATATTATGCCCTGGTTCTATCAACGACCATTATATCCGAACCCATTGTAAAAAGGGAATAATCTCCAACCAATGATGCAACAACCATGCTGTAACCATGTGTTGTTGTATACCCATTTAGTACCAAATTATTTACAATTAGATCCTTCATACTTATTCCACAATCACATTGCTTTCCACGAGTGGAAACTACGTTAAAAGAATCAAATTTGAATTCATATTAACATAAATCATGCAATCCTTATTTTTATTTCGTGATTCTCCGTATTTTAAAACAAAAGAGGAAACTTATTCTGTTTATTATACAGTTTTTATTTAATTGTGTCAAACATTCCCACGATGATTAGAAGCCGGTTAATCTTTATTTTATTTACATTTTAATTCTGTTTTTCATTTCAGAATGAAACTATCTAATCGATAAAGATCAAATATTATACTGTACGTGTTTAAACGTCGCAGTATTTATCTATATTTATTAAACGAGGTGGAAAAAAAAACTTTTTATCATTAGAAGAATATTTACCTGTTGTTCGTTAACTTTTTTGTTTTCATCATTTATGCAAGAAATAATTTCATATAAAATGACAAAACATGAAATGACACTGTATATTTTTTTTTTCGATGAGTGATTCTTGGAAAAACAATTTACCGTTCGTTTCAAAAACGGAAGACAATATTTGAGTTTTAGTTTATTTTGTAACTGCGTCTAAAACCTTGGTTTGCTTTTGGCTTTTGATTGCTCATAGTACATTTTATATTGTAGGTCTTGGAAAACAAGAGGCAAACAGACGTCAGAACTGCTCCAGTGTCAATGTTAGTTCACTGTGTTGTTTGTTTACACTACTCGAGTAATCAGGAATTTCTTTAGTTCAAGAGAAACAAATAAAATATTTGATTTTTCGTAAGACAGATATTTCGAGTGAATGGAAATGTCTTTGTTTTATTTTGTCAGATAAACACGTAGATTAGATCATTTGAGCCTTTGCTAATAAATGTTAAATGATATTCAAATCCAATGTTTACACGACAATAGTGCGGTAATTTGTTCAAATAAAACTAGGTTTGTTTCACCAAACAACAAATAATCTGTTAAAGAAAATGCCATCTTGTTATCAGAACTCTAATCAAAGGGAGTGAAGACAGACACAGCTCCAACTAACTGATATCAAATCCTTTACTCCGCTGCCTTCTTCATTCTTAATTTCACGATAATGCGAAAAGACTGTTCCATTCATAAATTTAAGCAATTTTTATTAAGGATGTCTATTTTTGACAAATTTTGCACATAATTGGTCGCCATATTAAATACAGATGGCTGAATGGAAAATAATTTAACAACATTTTTTTATGAACAAAAATAGAAGTTGAAGCTACTTTTGAATTTCAATGTTCTACTCCAATTGGTTATGGACATATCGTCAAGTCGAATTCCGCATATAAATGACCGCCATATTGGATTAAGAAGCGCAGCGTAAAATGGGTTTTTAGCGAGCAAGGAGACTCTCCATGGAAATTCCACCTTTTTAGCTATTGCCGTTCCGGAGTCCGGAGATACTGTAATAAATAAGTGAGTGAGTGGTACTTGGTTTTTTATAAATACATATCTATATAATAAGTATTGCGATGGAAAGAATTCCATTAGAGATTTTTACTCCTTAGTCCAAAAAATAATTTTTATAAAAAGTTCAGTCAATGGTCTAAAAACAGGTAGGTAAAGCCTAAACTAGAAGACTGATTTTTACAAAGTTTTTATTAGCTTGCTTTCTTGTTTGTTTGTTTGTCCAGTACAAATCTTGAAATTGATTTTTAACGAACTTCCTGAGTAGCTAAACATTTGAAACTTTTAGAATAACTCAGAACACGATGGCAATACATTATTTTAATACTTTTAGCTATCTTTCAGCAGAATTTAATTAGTTTTCAGCAAATTTTGCTGTATAGAAAGTTAGTTCGGAAAAAATCCGCAAGTTATTTTATTTGATTTGACACCTTCATTTTGACGGATTTCAAATTTGTGTTTTTTTATTTAGAGGTAAACATTGAATGACATCGAAAAGTAAACAAAGAAATCAATTAATTGACATCTGACACCCAGGTTTACACTTGTGTCCTAGGTATTGGTTTAATTTTTCTGCATCTGTACTTCTTTACTTGTACACATTTTTCTTCTCTTACTGTCACTTCACGGGGGCATATCGATAGCACGGTTTAGATTCGGTGTTGGTGAGATCCGTTATACAAAGGTTTGTCCTTTTATAGGTTTAAGATCATCTCTCTAGATGGTTGTCATTTTTATGTGAATAGAAGTAAATAAATTCGGAACTATTTTTTTCTTTTTTTTTCTTTCACTGACATTATATATAACAATGAAAATTATATTATCAACATTACATATGATTCAACAGAAAATTTAAAAACGTAGTATATAAAAATTTATTTTTATCTTGTGATTATTATGAAATGATTTTCAGAAAAATTATACTCCAGGGGAAATGGAGAAATTAATGTTAGCTCTAAATTTAGAGGTGCTGTCCTCCCAAAATTCAGAAAAATCTTGAAAAAAAAAAATTTCAAAAATGCTTTCGACGAATAACATAAATTAACCTGTGTGGCAAGGATTTGTTGATCGAGATGTAAAAGAAAGAGAAAAAAATATTCATTTTTAGATTTTAATTCACTATCACAATTTATGTGAAAAAGTTTTATTAGACTTTTCGGACCATTTAAAAAAAAAAAATTGATTCGTTTAGTTGTAAATGGGATAAGAGAGGGAGGGAACGAGAGAGGCATGGAGTAAGAATGAGAGTGAGTGAGAAAGAGAGGAAGCGATTAATTTAAGGAACGATTTACCTTGATCCTTGATATCATTTCAATAACATGTACAACAACACACCCACGCATGACTATTAACCCATACTTGTTTGTGCATAGTTTATTAAATTCATACCTAAACGGTTAAAATGTTAAAATAAATTCAGTTAAGTAACTTTAAAACTAATCATCTAAATTAAATAGAAATGAAAATATAATCTTTCACCATAATTTAAAATAACTTTTATTTCCTAAAGAAAAAGAAGGAAGTATAACATTTATCAACATTTCATCACATGTAGATTGAAAAATAATTGACTCTTTTCAAATATATAAAAACCGATATATTAATGACAACCGCACTTTAAAAATGACTATTTTTATTTAGAAAATATTTCATCACTTAATTTATAATTAATGATCTTGGTAGAGTGTAAAATGAAATGAAGTGTATTTGACTCAGTTTAAAATTAATAGTAAAATAATAGGTTATTTTGCAAAAAGGTAACATATGTCTGTATAAAACTTGGAATAATAAATTCTCTAAACGTATTATCTGAGTTCGTCAATACCTACTTACAATGCTCATGGATTTTAGGACAGGAAACTTATGTTTAGTTAGATTTTGTCGATTCAAATTGTATGAATAGAGAAGCCTTAGTTAGTGTTTATTTTGCTCACATGATGGATGTGTCTCCCTCGGGAAGTTGTCGATACATAAACTCTGTCAAACTTTTCAACAAAAGAAAAGTTTCAGAAAACAAAATTCTACAGGATCTTCAAGATAGAAAGTGTGGTCAACTTTCTTTCCCGTTGTTTAAAAATGTAAACAAGAAAGTCCTAAACAAGCTTCTATTCTTCTAGACTCATTCCTCAGTTAAAAATATGTTATTGACAATAAAAAGGATCCCTTTTCTAGATGTCAATGTCCCTCGGTCCTGTTTTTGAAGGAAGGACGAAGGATATTGTCCTGATATTGACTGATCCTGCCATATCCTTAGTTCCCTTTTTCAAGATCCAGTCTAACACCTCCACCTTCTTCTTGATCTACATAACCATTCAATGTTCATTCCGATCCTTTCTCAATCCATCATGATCCGAAAGATTCGATGATCGATCATGATGAAAGTGGTGTCAACGAGGATCCTTGAAAATGTGTGAAATCTAGACAAGATCAGGAAAACGACAATACGTACATGGAAAAGTACAATAATATTCGTGTCAATATATTTCTTTAAAAATCTAGGATTTTTCAAGGTTGTTTTATTATTTTTGTTCAAAATAGTTCTTCAACAAGGTTGTTTTTATATGGGAGAGTGGACATTTTTCAAGGTTCATTTTTATCAGTGCTATTTCTTATCCTAAATGTTTTCAAAAGGGTTAGATAAAGGGCATTGTTGACATTCAGTTGTTGTCACATGATTAGATTCGATGTTTCGTCCAAAATCCATTGTGGACCCGGTTATAGGACTAGTAGCATCAGTGCTATATAATATGCTAGGGCTTTTTGAAAACTCTGCAGGTTTAACGTTTGAAGTAACATCGTAACATCGTAAAATGATAACTAATCGTGGATCGTGGCTAGAAGAGGACATTAAATTGTCTGGATTTAAAAATTCATTCATTAGACTCCAGGTGCTAATGACCTACCTTACAAATCAAAACAAAAATGCCGCAACTTTTACCCTACGGCAGCGCAAATAACGTGTCGAAATTATAAACTTTCCAAATAAAATTATGTTTTTAAAAATATTCTAAAAACATTATATTCAAAACATAACATTTTTTTCCACCTTTGTTTTACTGCAATTAAGTTCTTAAACGTATCACCTGTAAATAAGACAGATATTTATTTTTGTCATTTCGCGCCTAAGGAATTGTTGCCTAAGGATTGTTCAAGGCTTTAACAATCTTAGTGTGAACTGCAGTGTTAGGTAAAAATAAATACGGAATTGCTTTTGTATTTTGATTTTTTAAATTATTTTGACCTCTGGAAAAGCTGATGTTGAATTTAATGTTAATTTTCCGAGAAAGGTTTTTCTCTTTTAAACCCCAATCTATACCTCCCGGTGTCACGCTGCTTCTCTGAGTTTAAATTGGAATTATCTTTTATTAATATTTACTTACAATTTGTAGAGAAGTCCTTTTTCTAGGGATTAACTTGTTAACCAGAAGATCAGACGAGGCTTTGCCCCTATACCCCCCACTTATGGATCAAATTTAATAAAATCCACTTTCAGTAGACATTAGTATTATTTTAAAAATTATTATAATACATACAGCGTTTACATTTCAGCGTTTAAAGAAGTGGGGATTAAAATAATTATTAGTCGGACTTGGTTTCAAATACTTAGACGGCCACCATCTTCATTCAAAATGGCACGTTGGAAAACATGTTCACAAAAGTTGTATACGTAATTTTCAAGTTTCAAGGATCTAGTGCACATGGTTTCGGGTCAAATTATCCAGATAAGTGGCCATTATGATGGTTCAAGATGCAGCATGCAGCTAAGAATAATCTACTTAATACATTTCATGGTTATTGGTCCAGTGGTTCCAGAGACATCTTGTTGTCAATTACTAAGTGATAACTGTATTTTTATGTTCATATGATTACTTGAAGTACAAATTTTAACTTAAATGAAACTCTTTTGCTATCCAAGCATAAATAAAAAATATAATATAATATGTACTTATAGAAGTACATATAAGAAAGAAAGAGTCTAGCATATTTATTAATGTGTAAATTTCAAAAAGCTATAATTGAGTAACTAGTCCTATTATATTTGATTTTTATTAAAGAAAAATTGAATCCCCCACTTAGTACTAAGCTAGCAATTAAATTTAGACTTGCTTGAGTTTCAAATGATGGGAAACAACAACATTTATTTGCTTACGAGAAAAGATATTTACATTCACTTATCGAAATAAAGCTTAAACATACTTTCATGCATATTTATTTAATAAATATAAATGATTATCTTTTAATTTAATATAATATTTATCAAATGTTTTTATATGTACGAGTAAAAAAATCTAGATCGTTGTCAAGTCTGTCATTTTTTTTTTTAAACGTGATTAATAAGTAATAATTTTTTATTATTTTTATGTTAGTTTTAAAATTAATAAGTTTGTATTAAGACAAGCGTGCTTCCTGTGTTTCTTTAATGAATAAAAGGAGAAAGCTTGAGTTTGATGAAGCGGTACTTAGTAAGTTGATGGTTCTTGACAGGTGTGGACAGGGCGAGCCTGCCTAGATACACTAATTATTGTATTAACCGTATGATAAGTACAGGCCTGTCTTGTCTTCGTGTTTTCCTGCTTAAATTATATTATTAAAATTGTTACCAAAAGCCGCTTTACTTTGAAAAACAAGCCGGCCACTGAGTGATAACATGACAGACTCTAATTGACTGAATAATTATCCAAGAAATTAAATTAACAAACTAACCAATTATTAAAATAAAACTTTTTTTTTTACACTTGTACACATAATATTAAAATATTACAAAAATTTTCCTTCATAAGATTACCGACAATGTTATTTAAAAATGTAGAAATAATATAAAATTTACTTTTTAGCTAATTTGTTAAACTAATTTACTGATAATTAGTATTTTTTATTTATACAACTATAGCTAAGGATTGGCATAGCCTTAACGTTACTTAACTTATAGACATGCCTTTTAAAAAGATAAAACAAATTTCTTTCGATTTAATGTAAAACAAATCTTAGTGAGTTACCTCTCTATTTACTTTTATCTTAGTTATTTAATCAAAAAAGTAGATATGTTACTATGTTATTATGTTAGATATGTTAGATATGTTACTACTATCTGTAGCACTTTATCTTTATACTTTGCTTTTAGTTTGTATACTTTTTTAAGGCGGGTGTTAAGTAGAGGCCACATTGT
>KZ653018.1:25302-57841 GCA_001010745.2 Gerris buenoi
GAGGTTAGATATTGAAATTAAAGTGTTGAAAGGGGGAGAAACTGCAATTTATTATAAATTATGGGGTATACTAAACCCGCATATTTAGCAACTCAAGGTTAGGTTTGGCCCCCCCCCCGAAAAAAATTTCTGTGTTCGTTACTGCATGGTCTTGAGGTTTGTTCTAAACAATTAATAACTTGATGATTACAAAATTAATTCTAGATACTTAATAAGTTTAAAGATTATTTTCTAAAATTACTTTATCAATTTACCATTGAGATATGATTTCTCTAAATCTATATAACAAATTTAATTAATATCTGTTCAGCAATTTAGGTCCAACACGCGTGCAAAGATGTCTTTTTCATAACAATTTCTTGAAGGACTTATCTTTTTATCAAATTTATAATATCAAAATGATTTGCTCATTACAATTCATCCTCTCTCTAATATGTAGCTTTGCATGTGGGAAAGTAAGAATCAGACAGGTTACAGGTATTTTCTTCGTAAACTTTTATTATGAACTAGCCTTTACCCCGCTCTCTTCGCGGAGTTCATGGAATCAGTGGCTGTGTTTCAGCCAATTCAGTCATTTATCATGCATGCCAAGCGATCAAATGAAATGCCTAAACAGTTACGTTTCCAAAGCATTCATAGTTACGAATCAGAACTAAATTCTTGCCATTATTAAGAATAAATCATCTTAATAAGCCAATCTAGAACAAATTATTAATGTATGATATTATAGGAGTTGTGATTAGCCAGCATTGGGCTAATTATGACATTCCATCCAAATTTCATTAAAATTCGACGAGTATTTTTAAGGATGTGTTGGATCGCAGTAATGTTGAAAGACAGAGCTACATGTTCCCTGATGTAATAAACTGATTTCTATCTTGGAATTTTTGAATTTGGAGAAATAAAAAAAAATATCGTTCTTCAGAACGATCACTAGCCTCTGTTATCTTCAGTAAGCTAGGAAGCAAAACATGTTTTAAAAATAATTGTTTTCATTTAAAAAATCAATAGCGATTTTGATGAAAATTTTCTAAGCGTTTATAAATACAAATCTTTTTATCTTTTATTAATTAACTTTGGTGCTATTAATATTTGTCGATTAAACGAAGCCTATACGTTTGTGCCTCATTTTAGCGAAAAGTAATGTATATAAATAAATGGATTGCGTTTATCCGATTATGCGCCTATAAAGTCGGACGAAAAAAGTTAAGGCCGGTTTTGGTTTTCGACTGCGTATGAAATGACGACTTAATGGAAAAAAGCCGAACGAACGAAAGTGCCTCGAAACGAATTGCCTCTGAGGGAAATTGCTTTGATGTAATAAATAATAATAAAAAAAATAAATACTTGAGAGGACCTGTCTGAGTTCTTGAATTAAGTCTGTCTGGGAGCAAAAAGAACTTAAAGACTTTAAAAAAGAAGTGCATCCTTTTTTTCTGCGAGAAAAGAAGTGCGGAACTCATGCAAGTCTAAGCAATAAAAATGTTTTACGAATAAAAACCCGCAATCAAATTATCAAGCAAAGAAAACAATTTTTAATATTTTTGTAGACCCTCTTATTCTGGATAAATTTGGATGTAATATAAATAAAATATTAGTTTGAACTTGGAACTTGTAATAAATTAAAATATACTTTTTGACATTCAAGGTGTGCACTGTGCATATTATCAAGTCAGTACAAAATAGGAGTATCTGCAAACACACAAAAAATTATGTACATATTGGTATTTTTCTATCCGGTTTTAAATGGTTTTAACCATACATACCCCCTTCGGAATGATACCTCCGATTGACCACTGTGCGGGAAGTAATGGAAGTAGCAGCGTCATTGTTAGACGTTACACTGACAAACGCGGTAGTTCAGTCATCATCAAGCCTTGGTCGAGTGAATGTCGTACGAGCGCTAGTTTGGTTTTCTTAGCATCTAAAATCTGCGCTGCAATTCAAAACCCATCCAGCAGACGAGCAGACTGACCTCCCACGTACGTCAGTGCTAATGGCGCCGCTAGTATCATCACAGTGGTCTATCGGAGGTTACCTTCCGAAAGGCCCTCGTACCTACTATTCTTACAAGAATATTGAATGATATTACTTTTAAAATAATTATGATCATTTAACGCCGACTGTATTTCCTTTTTAAATTTAACTTAAAGTCCTTAAACTTTTTAAACTTAATCAGTTATATCGTTTCATAATTCATAATTATTAAAATAAATAAAATTGAAATTCTAAAGTTACTTATCAGAAAAAAATCATCTATTTCTCTTTTTTTTAATTTCAAAGAAACATCTGCTGGATTAAAATTGAAACCAGAAAGTAATGGGGAGTGGTTGAAAATTAGCTAAAGAATTCGTTTTAATGTTGCTTTAAGACTCGTAAATAAGAAAGCATTTCTACTAAGTGCGAGTAAATAAATATGTACATAATTGAGTATCTAATTATAGAGTTGGGTAAGCCTGCTGCTCACGCTCACTTTATTTCTTTTTAAGGTATTGCTTTTATCATATTTATACTTCTAGTTTCAAAGTAGAAGCCCTTCTAACGCCATAAATATTAAATAATATCGAAGATCCGTGTAATATTTATCTTAAAAGCGTCTTAAAAGCACCACGTTTATCCGTTTGCAGACTTGGCCTCCAGGCTTGGTTTGGTTAGAATCAGGTTACTAGCTTAGCAAGCGGTACTCTTGTTAAACTTTTTTTTAAAAGCAGTCCCTCTGTTATCTGACGGATTCGTCTGAAGCACATTTTAATTAATTTTTAGCATAGAGGGCCTATTTTTTTTTAATAATAGTTGCATCTTGCTTCTTCTGCGTTTCAGAGAGAAACTATCACCGTAACCCTTTTAATCCTTATTGGTTTGAATCAGCTTATTTCAACGAGCTCAAGTTTTATTGATGCTGAACTTCCGTCAACTATACTCATGCCTTTAAACTGTTATTATAACAGCCAGCAGCGCGAGAAATGAAAAAAACGGGATGGGATCCAATGATTGCTCGAGATGTTGGCGAGTCGGGGCAACTAGGCAAACAAAAATATTCATGGATAACCGTAAGATAACATCCTAGTGGTTTTATTTTTTCCCTCACATAGGTTGGCCAATCCGAGCTGTCAGAATTACAAAGTATAATCAGTATTGAGTATAAAATACTGTAAAGATTGTACAATATCAGAAATAGATGTGCAATACTTTTTTTTTTTCTTTTTTTTTTGATTTTAGTCCCGTTCGACAGCTCAATGGGTCATTCCAGGACGGGGGGTTATCCGACCACTTTACTCATCTACTCGATGAGATCATCAGTGTGAAACATGTCTGACCCCTCCGGGATTCGAACTCACGTCGGGGTTTGGACCTTGGTTTCAGAGCTAGGGCGCTAACCATTCAGTCACGCCGGCCCCTTGCAATACTTCTTATAAAAAAAACTAAATAGTTTATCCTGATCAAGGATCTTATATAAACCGGATAGAATGCTAAGAAGGGGTTTAGGGCAAAAAAGTGACCCCATGGAGGTAAGAGAAATTGGAGAGAAAAATCGTACTGCGCATGCTCCACGACCTTTGACTGGTAAGAGGAAGGTAATTTGTCCCATTGGAGCTCATATTTTACATATCTCCATGGGGTCACTTTCTTGCCTCAAGCCTCTATCCGGTTTATATAAGATCCTTGATCCTGATGCACTTTGATATTGGAAAAATACTGGTAGTCAATTTTTTGACTAAGTTCTAAGCTTGGCTGTGAAAATGCGCACGTATTTTCTCTCTTTTAAGAATAATAATTTTACTTCTGAAGTAATATCATGGTTTTCCATTTGTAATACAATTAATATCATTCTAAAACAACGTTTAAAATATAGCTTCTTAGGTTTGCGTAAATTATGCTACAATTAAAATATAATCTCATTATTTAGGTAATCCATCTCATGGGAGATACCATTTTAGACGTCAAATAAGATTCGATCAGGGAAGATAATATCTTCTATGGCAAAATCTTATTTGAAGAGATATATAATAATGAGATATTATGAGACGTGCATCTCTCACTTTTGAAATTTTCAATGTTCCTTCTTACTTTGAAAGAACTCCCATGGTCCTTCTAACTTTTGATGAAGTCCCTACATTGTCTTTCTTACTTTCTTAATATACATCTTACATCTTTCTTGTTACATGATTCTTGAAAGTATGTCCTACATACTCTCTTAATTTTGAAGCTTAGCAATTAGCAATCGATTAATTTACTATTTTCGTATCTGGGATAGTTCCTGCTTGAACGAAATTGACATCCTCCTTTGTCAGATGAAGTCTTTTTCTTAATAATTTGGAAATAAATAAAGATCTTTTTACTGTTATAAAAAAAAGAATCCGAGCTTTTTAATGTGTATATGTAGACGGATATGGTTTATGGGTGTGAATTAAAGACGCGAGAGGACACTGTGGGAGCATATGTGCTAAGGTTAGCAGACTCACAGCTGTAGAATCTTGAGCACCAGACACTGTTTCACTCTAAACTCATAAGAGATAAGTGCATGGGAAAACACTCGACTCTCAACCACTCCAATCCTTCTACAGATACGTACTCCTCACTCCTCACATAAATAAACATCAATACACCTCGAATATACTTACAATTCTAAACGGAATCTTCTTATAGCTGTCACATATTTTATAAGTGGGATATATTAAATACAGCTAATCAATTAAACCTGTAGAAATTAGCCACCTGTCCTGGTGAATTTTTTTTTTACTTTTCCTCACTACTAATTGTAGGAAAAGTATTGTTTTCACCAAAAACATTTTTTTCGAGATTTCAACGGAATTATCCGTTTTAGGTGTTTTTAAGACCTCCTGAATTTTCAGCATGCCGTATGTATGTGTGTATGTGTGTGTGTGTTATCATCGTAGCGCCCAAGGTATTTAACCTAGAGAGTTGAAACTTGGCAGAAAAATCAGTCCTAACCTGTAGTTGTGCCGCCCGGAAAATCAACTTTTTCCGCCATCTTGAACCCAGTTTGCTTAGTCAGCAAAAATGAAAAAAATCGTAATAAATCGAAAATGGTCCTGATCGAGTTGAAATTTGGCACGAATGTACCTCTCTGTATGACAAACAAGCCCGCTAAATTTCATTTTGATATTGGCCGCCATTTTGAAGTTATAAATTTTTGAATTTTTAAACTTTGATGGTTAATATGTAAACTGAAATTAGATATTGGTTTTTGACTTATAGCATATCGTTGGAACCGGAAAAAATTAAGGAACAAATATAAAAAAAAAACCGATGAAATTCTATTAATTAGTTTAAAAGTTATAAGTGAACATAATTATTTATTAGTGGGATAATTTTGATGACGTCAAAGTTTGTTTACATCTGTCAAAATACCGCCAAACTTCAAATAATTAAATAAAATATAGGTATTAAAAATAAGGTTTTCTTAAAGAATCATAATAAATCAGTTAGTTTAGAATGGTCCCCCATCCAAGTACTGACAACGTCCAACGCTGCTCCCTGCTGCTGCTAAGCAGCAGGAGAGGCCACTTTAGTGGCCTCTCCTGCCCAAGTGAGGAAAAGTTCCGAGGTACCACGTACCCGATTTTTTTTACCCGAGTTGATTGCGTCTATCTATGAATATTAATTTGAAGTAATAAATTAGCGTCTGTTTATGTTAATGCTTAAAATAGTTTTAACGTTTTGCTTATTTATTAAATTATAAAAATTATAGTTAAGTTATTCAGCTATTCCAGAGTAATTTTTGTTATTACAACTTCTAATTTCAATTTCAATCTGCTTAGTCTCACTTCGCCTATCTATAAAATAAATATACGCATATATGGTTCGTTTCTTTTTTTTAACTGCGAGGCATAGAAGTTAAGAAGTGCCTATGTTATGTTACTAATGCCTTTTTAATGTTAAAGAAACTTTATTAATTGATAAGAATGCTTTAGCGATAACTTTTTTTAGTTATTGTTGATTGGTTTTAACGTCCTGGCTAGTTTCAACACGTGGTCCTCGACGCTTTCCCACGTGTCATCTTATGGAACTTTAGGTCTTGTATCTCTGTCCTGCAGCATATTTAAAACTCTTCGTAGTTTTATTTATTGTACAAAAGATTCTAAAAATTTATATAAATTCTATTCCACGTATCAATAGATGGAGTCGAGGATTGTCGATTTTATCTTGTCTAGTTCCTATCTAAAGTATCTGCCTTTTATTCATGATTATTTACATAATTTAAATACAGTTTTGAAATTACTGACTAATATTCCAAATAGTTTTAAAAAGAAGACTCAGTATTTTATGTAGTTGTTTTGTGTGATCTTTAATAAGTATTTAAGGCCTGTTTAATTTACAAAAAAGTGAGATAAAATACCAACTTAACTCTTTTGTATGAAACCTGATGTAAATTTAAATTAGGTGTATATTGTTAAACCAATATTTATTTATAGTTTATATTATTATTATTTATCATTAACCAATAAACTTTCTCCCTTGATTTGTGTTATGTGTTAGGGAACCATAATAGGCTTTACGCTCTGACAAAACTTAAATATTTTTAGCCGAATGAATAATGGGTTAAGGAAGTAAGCATATGAACAATAGTCTTTCCAAAAGAGCTGTCGATAGGGCCGAAGGCTTATGGGCTCGTTTAAACATCGGATGAATAGAAAAAAAGGTTATTTTTCTGCCTACACATAGTACGGAACGTGCTTAACGAGGTTTAATGATGTATATTTTCCTAGTAAAATAATAATTTAAAATTCCGATGGATGACAAATGGGTTGATACGAGAAGAGGAGTTCCATGAATCAAGTCGTGCCGTGTTAGACACGGGTCTTCCAACGCGGCAGCAGCATATCTGAAAGAAGGGGTCAAAACACCAGAGAATTTTGGGTTCTCACACGGGAGTCGGAAACACATTTTAAACCATCCTCGGGTTCTTTACTGCTTCACATCGATCTTTCTCTTTTAGAAAAAGAAAGGCAGCTGTGGAAGAATTTCGCTACGCTACACTTCGGATCGGCATTCTTGTAACGACAACCACTTGATTCCTGCAGGCGATATAAAATCAAATATATTACAAAAGAGGAAATCAAATTTTGTTTGTGGGATACAGTTATTCAGTTTTATATTTTATGTTGATCTTAAGAACAACCTCGGCGAAGGTTGTAGTTTTAAGATGCAAGATGCAACTTTGTTGTTTTAACTGTGGAGAATCATTTTAGATCGAATCAATGATCTTTTCAGAGAAGGACGCTATTTGTCTGCCTGAAGACCACCCTCTAGCCAAGCCACTAATTGAGTTTAGATTATTTCTCTCTGTAGGTCATTAACTCCAAGTATCGTCAAGACAAAGAAATCTTGAAAAGATTATGCATTCTTGAAAAGAAGGAATATTAGGATGTTAAAAAGAACCATTCAGTCAATATTATATGTAATTTTTTCCAAATTTTACAAGTACAATTTAATATGCCCTTTATTGATTAATTGAATCTTTTATGTAAGATCTTTCACATAGGTATAAGATACGGATCATTAATAATTTTACCTTGTGCTTATCCTATCATCATAATTTCTTACTACAGTGGCTGCACCAGAAAAAAGGATCATGCTTCATGTCTATTCTCTCTCTCTCTCTTTTTTTTTTTTTTTTTACAAATATATCTACCTTTACTACAAGTGTTGGAAAAAATATATGTACAGGATTATTTTTATAATTATATAATACCATCATAAAGTTAATGTAAATTAATACAACTTTATACATACAATTTTTTTTTTTTTTTTTCAGAGAGAACATTTGCCGGGCACCCTTTACGGAAAATTGCGATACTTTGGGCTTGGCCGAGGTAGGTACCATGTGCGACAAGAAAAGCTGTGCTATTATCAGGGACAACGGACTCGCTGCTGCCTTCACAATAGCCCATGAACTGGGTCATTTGTAAGTCTCATTTCGTTATTTTAAATTATTCGCTTAATCACTTGTATCTTCGTAATAAAAAAGGTTCTTCCACTGGTTAAAAATGAATAGGAAAATGCAATAACTTAGAATTTATCCTTTATACTTCGAATTGGCTTCAGTATTAGCATTACTTTGGTATTGTCTTACATTCTATTTTATTGCTATGGTACTTTTAAGTTTCTCTCCATTTTTAATGACTTAAAAAAATGTCACTATACATCTTTTACACCCAAAAAAATGTCACTATACATCTTTTACACCCTTATTTCTTTAGTTGTGAAAAGAAGTTAAACTGGAAAGAGAATTTAGAATATGCATTGTATTAAGTTCAATAGTTGAAGAATTTAAAATATACGTGGCTTGATGGTTATAAAAGATTTGCACGAAGACAATTTGACATTTAAAATACCTGGAGAACGGTCGTATCCAGCTGGTACAATACAAATTGTCAATAACCGGTAAATAAACCGCTATTAAAAAAATACTCTGCCAATTAGTGTGGCACATAGCTTCCTCGCGTTCTATTTTGTATACTTTAATGATTTTATTCTATAAAAACCAATTATTGTCAATTTATTTAATTTTCTCCCGCTTTTTAAAACTCGAAATTGTTTTGATTGTTTACATTAATTAAAGTATCAATCTATCATAATTTAAAGAGCGTAGACGTTTGAAAATAATCTGGGGCCATCTGCAAGCTACTTTCGACAAACCATACAAATTTCATAAAAATCAGACAAGTGCTTTTGATAATATAGGTGTAAATAAATGTATGTTTGTGCGCATGAGGAAATGAAATAAATATGCGCAGTAGATATGGGACTAAAAATAGGCTTATCATGACCTACTATCCAAATTTCATTAAAAATGGACGTGTAGTTTTTAAGATATGTTGGTTCGCCAAAATATAGCGACTGACCCACAGACAGACATACACGGAACCAAAAATGTTCCCTGATGTCTGAAACGGATTTTTGTCTTAGGATTTTTGAAATCGGAGACAAAAATTTTCGTTCTTCAGAACGATCACATAGCTTCTGTTACCTTCGTTGCTCGGAAGCAAAATATAAATATATTTTAAAAATGTTTTGCCGAAGTAACTGGTGTAAATATTTTTATGGTCCATTTATAAACCATCAATCCGGTTTTCTAAAATCGTATCTATTTCCATTTCATGTATACTAGGATTGTTTCCTATATCTGATACAAACATTTAGTTTACATTGTTAATACGATGTAAAGTAGGTTTTCAGTCAACAGCTGTTCTTGACCGGATGTTATTGTTCCCTGAATTCAGTTTCTCAGCCCTTATTTCCGCAGTTGTTACAGTCATTTCCCTCACTTTCTCTCTTTTTAAGTCTTTGTTTAGAACTGTGAATTACATATATCGTGAACGAAATAATATTTACTAGGCTATAAGTGTACTTAAAATAGAATATTGTTTATCATTCTAGGGTAGTTAAGTGGACTTGTCGATCGTCGATCTATATTACTCTGGAAGCTAGAATACTAATAAAAATTATGAAACTATTATTTTATCAGAGTTTTCGCCCTAATCAGAGGAACTGTTGAGTATTCAAATTCAACAGTGACCATTAACATTGAAGTATTCTGCTAACACAAAGATAGTTATAACGTTGGGGGTTTTTAGTTTTTTTATGTATTTTTTTCAAATGACATGGTAGAAAAAGGTTATTGTAATTAGTATAGTTGATATAATACCCCCCCCCCCCCCCCCCAAAAAAAATTAAAAAAAATTAGTTTAGGATGAATGGTTATCCGACCACTTTACTCATCTACTCGATGAGATCATCAGTGTGAAACATGTCTGACCCCTCCGGGATTCGAACTCACGTCGGGGTTTCGACCTTGGTTTCAGANCCCCCCCCCCCTCCTCCCAAAAAATATTATAAAAAATTAGTTTAAATTCGAATCTGTCGTTTTCCCTGGCAAAATCATATTTCCGAAGTGTTAATAATAAAAGTGCGAGAGGTCGGGTTCGATTCCCCGCTAGGGAGGACTTATTTTAAATAAATTTTGATACCCTCTAACCCCGTGTCATCCATTACATATTAGTCCATAAGCCCTTTGGCAGGCTACGTCCTCCTCAGACTTTTGCGCCACTAGTTAGTTGCGCATTAGTAAGTGAATTATAGGTGTTACTTAAACCCGATAAAATCTCGCTAATGAAAATCATTGGATCAGTTGATGTTTAGTTCGAGTTTTTACGTACAGTTTTTTTATTGTAAAATTCGTAAATAATAGTAAAATCGCTGCCCGTTTAGTCCGTATTAGTCCTGCATTTATTATTTTATCTGTATGTTCGAAAGGATTCTGCTCACGGACGTTTATAAAGAAAACAATGTAATTCAGGTTGACGACTGCATAATCGAACAGTTAGATTTACATTTGGGGTCGAATACCCCCTTCTCTGAAGGTTTACGGGTAAACAAAAAAAAGAATTCTCCGAGAAGTCGGTAGAGGGTCCAGTGTCTGGTCCATAAGACTTATATACTTCTTATGCAAGTCAAAGGAATACCTCCTTCTTCTGTAGGAATCCGTCTGGGTCAGTTTCGGCTCCTCATCAAAAGGAAAATATACGTGTCTGGAGATCAATTCTCGAATCAGAAAAAGACTTGATAATGATTCCGATATAATTTGATGACTGTTTTGGTGAGAATGAGAAGAAGTCGATTATTTTAGTGGCCGTGAAATGGTTAGTTGAAGTTGCTCTGTTGATAATTGCATGTTATTAAAACTAATTTTGACACCGGGAGATTTTTCGACTCCCGTACCAGTCAGTTAATCTCAAGATTAACTTTAATAAACGGTTCAATTTTCATTGAGATTAAGAACCCTCTTCTTATTCGTTTAGAGGAATCCCTTATTAAATATACCGCCATTAAAGTATTTTTAAAAAAAATCAAGTTATCTTTCTAAGATGTATGGGACGCTTAAGAAGAACTTTCTTCACTAACCTGATTAAATATTATCACGCTACGTTTTCTTCGTTTATTTCGTGTTATTTTAATCTGCATTTAATATTATTTCATTTAGTAAAAATTAATATTAAAAGAAGGCCAGTAATTGGAAACAAAAAATAGCTTTTGTAGTGTCCTTGAATTTTGGTTTGAAGGGAATTATGGAGGGGTTTGATAATTATGACTTTCCATTTTTACACGCTTTTATTTAACTTCATTTGCTTGTAAGGTATACATTTTATAAACAATTTTTAACCTAGAAAGCTGAAACGTTTACAGATTATGTATTTCCAGCTACCTAGAAAACTAAAACTTTTACAGATTATGTATTTCCGGCTACCTAGAGAGCTGAAACTTTCACAGATTATGTATTTCCTGCTACCTAGAAAACTAAAACTTTCACAGATATATTTTCGATGCCAATGCAAGTTATTCATATATTTTTAACGCGTGCTTTGTTTTAGTTTTTGCTCTGATTATTTCCGTCTTTACATTTTGTGGTTTTATTACTGGACTTAATAAGAGTTTATACGAGTTTTAATTTTCATCATCAATTTCATTTTATCAATGAATTTCAATTTCTATCGCTTGTTTAAAAAAGTTAGTATAAAGTTAATCATTATTTCAAGTTGAAGCTTCTGATACAAAATTGGTGTTATTGTGTTTTGTTGGCGATGTTGAATTTGCAAGGTACTTAATGCTATACTGCTATATGCTATGTTGTAATGTTTCTAAAGATTACATTACATATCACAATGTAATATTGTTAACCTAAAAAACTGTATACATATCTTGAATATGAGTTATAGTTATTGTAATTATTTTTCGCAAAATACGTGTTCATAAAATAATATTTTGAAATCCTCGTTTTCGGTCTCGACGGCGCCCAAACACCACCCTTAAGATTAAAAGAATTGTCGTTTAATCTTTTAATAATTGACCGAGCGTAGCGAGGTCTTTGTTTTAACTCGACCGTTTGGCATTTCGTCTGTCTGTCTCCTAAATGTACATCGACTGTCTTTGCGAGGGAGGCCGCAGGCCGACCGAGCTGTGGTGTGGGGCGGGGGCGCAACTACTCATTGTACGTCAGATGGGGGAGGGGGGGTAAACATTTACTGTATTTTAAGGCGCCACTGCAAAAAACAAAAAAATAATTATACCCCGCCTCTTGATTTTCGGAAAAATTTCGAGTTGGTAATGTCAAAATCGGTTAGGAACCTTAAAAATCGCTTGACCAAACATAGGGTAAGGGCACTTTTAAACCACTCCTNGCAAAATGATTTTACACTGACTAAACGTTCTACTTACTTCCTTACTCGCACACAATTTTGAACCTAAGCTCAAACCCCGATTTGATATTTTAACGAGCGAGGTCTACTGTTCACAGAACTACTAGTGTAGTTTGTGTACAAATATTGAAATGTCGGAATTATGGCAACCACCCCGTAATCTTCTGAGTGAATAATCTTGCTTCCGCTTTCTTTAAAAAAAAACAACAACGTTTTAGGTACCAAACAATTTTTAGGTGATAATTAAACTTTTTAACTTATGACTACTAGAAACAGAAATCAACGCGTATCTACTAAAAAAATGAGTTACTGTCTCAAGTGAAAGAATAAAATGTTCTTCTTCCCATTATTTCTATATAGCTTAAAAAATGACCGGCTACATCTTGGCGAAACATGTTTAACGAAGCTTATTTTTGGGTGTCTTGATCTAAAAACATGAAAGTGGTAATTCCAAACTGTTTGCTGAAAAGCTCTTACATCTGGGTCGAGTTCCCGATATAGACAACCTAAATAGATATAGCACTCGAACATATGTATACACAGAGAATATAATTCAAACATATAAAGACATCGAGGAAGTTCAAATCTTCTTTTTTTTTGGTGAGAGGTGTGGCTTGGTGCCAAATATTTCTTTTATCATTATACTGCATATCAGATCGAGTTAAAAATGCCCTATGTACATTGACATATAAGTTAAGTGAACCGGACGAATTTATTGTTTATTCATTGACTATTTTATTTTGAACGGCCCATTCTCTCCACCCTGATCCTTTATCATTTATGCCTTCCTGTGTCCCACTAATATTTTCATATGACCGATGCTCGCCAATACTTAATGGCCCGAAAACAATTTATTTAAATAAGTAATTATTACGAGCGAGCGATTTTAACTTCAGTTTATATTATTTAGATATTAAATCTCCGGAGTATAGGTTAGAAATTAAACTCTGAGTTTCAAAGATGAGACGTTATTGCAACAGAGTATTCCTGGTACGTATATCTTAAGAATTGCATAAAAGAGAGCTATGTCCCCGTTGAGTTCGTGTATACGTTTCGTTTGCACTTTACTCGTATACACTATAAGATCACTTTTCACAACAACTTCAAACTCACCTACGCTCGCCCTATCAAAGGTTATAACAAAAATATGACATATTTTTGTAATCAGCTCGACGTACTCTTTCATATGATACCCCACACGGTCTCCAAAAAAAATTTAACACCTTAAGTGTTTTACCCTTATTTTAAACGAACGGTGCGTTTTTAAACGAACAGACAGACATACAGACACACGCAGGAAAATATAAGGGTCCTTGGTTTTGCCTACGGACCCTAAAAAACACCTTACACTAATTTCATGTCTATAGATTAACACGCTAGTATAAACATAATAATGTAAAATTGTAATCCTTCTTTAATATCACCTTTTTGACAATTACAATTTAATAAGTGTTTGAAACTATTTTTGTAAAATGTTATTATGTATTGGCTTTTAACTCTTTGTTTTAGTATTTCAGAAGTTAATTTTGTTGCTTTGACAACATTTTGTTGAACTTATTTCTTAGAGTAAATACAATTTAATGAGCAAAAATTATCAGTTTGTCTTTGTTTTATTATACTTGTTTTATTAGTACTTCAAAAGTTTTTTTTTAGTTCATGAGAATTAGCACTTCTTTTTATATATTTTTAATTACAAACAAAAATTTTAATAATAATTTATATAATATTTTGTTTTTTAAATTATTTGTTTTAGATTAAGTATGCCACATGATGACGATCTCAGATGCTCTAATTTGAATATGGATGTGGTTCACAAAGTCATGTCTAGAATTATGGACAACAATACATATCCATGGGCTTGGTCAGAATGTAGCAGATATTTTCTTACTGAATTCCTCGAGTATGTTTTTACCTATGATCTAATTTACTTTACCATAATACCTAGTGCGTTATTTATATTTGTTTAAATAAGTTTTATTACTTAAACAGATAGAGCTTCCCACACTCAGTATCTTAATTAATAAGTTGACTATGAATTAAAAAATAGTATTTGTTTATGCTTGTCACTTAATTTATAGTGTCCCTTAATTAGGAACTAGGAACAGAGAAAGTTGACTCTCTAACAAAAGTAACTTTATTGAACAAAATTGTTGGTATTTAACCACTGTTCTTCTTCAGTGCCCTAACCTCAAAGAAATTGTACAGTGTACAAAAATGTATACTGCATACAATAAAAAATAAAAGAAAAAATAAAAATTGCTCTCAAAAAATAATATGTTAGGGGTTGAAAGACGAAAGACACCTTTGTATGTACTTAAGTTCCTTCAGGTGGCAAAACACATTTCATTATGATGAAAGATTATATTAAGATTATTATTAAGATTATATACTTTAATAGAAACGATTTATTATATTACACATACATGAACAAACAATATATCAGAGGCAACTTAGCAGGCACACGATCATAAAGAGAGAGTGGGAGAAAAGCAAGCAGTGTTACCAGTAGCCAGCAGGGCAGGACAAACCCCCCCCCCCCCCAAAAAAAAAAAAAATACTCAAGGGGGGGGGGCTACCTGAAATAATTACACATTTTAATACTTTATTCATATGTTTTAGACCTTGCTTTATTATAATTTTAGTTTCCATTAGCTTAGGTGTATGAATTTGTAATATATACCCTTATATTTCCAAAAATGTTATTTCTGTAATTTTTATTTTCTTTTATTGTTAGTGCTGGTTACGGATCGTGCATGCTTGACCATCCATTGAATGATCTTCAACAAGAGGAAAACTACATACTTCCTGGAGAAAAATTCACTTTGAACAAACAGTGCCAGCTTCTCTACGGGAATAGATCCGAGTATTGTCCTCGCCCGGTAAGATATTGTGCTACGTCTTAGTCCTATTAAAAAATGAATTATATAAAATATACTCAAAATTTAAAATCTTTAATATTACTTAGGCTTAATTGTCATGTAAAAATTTGGGAATCACAATTTGAGTTTTGGTTATCATAGCCAGGCAATTTATGGAGACTCTGCGATAATACAGATGGAAGGGCGGAGAGATTTTTAAGTCCTGTTTCACCTAATGAAATGACTTATTGTATGTATTGTCTGGTCAGACAACATTTATCAAGTAATTTGTTTGGTGTAGAAACCTTCTAACTTTTATCATCTAAACTTATTTAGTGTGCCACCTCAATTTTTTTAAAGGTCCCCTTAATTTTAGTAAACATTTGGTATAAAGGTTCTTTTCGTCAATCAACTCAGGCCAAGTTCGTTGTACAAAGTTATCCCTCCTCCTGTTTGCGTGAAATGCGTGGATAAGTGTAAATGTGTAAGTGAAATGATTGGATAAGTGTAAAAATTGGTAGGTGAATTGAACAAAAAGCAGGACTAGTGTAGAAATTAACATAGATTGTCTGGATTTTCTCTGTCAGGCAAATTGTACACAATAGGTAATGACCCACCAGAGAGCGCTTTAGAGTTTGCATTTGTACCTGTAAACCACATTGCTTTTAAAAGCCACCTAAGCTATTTTTAAAACCTTTATATTCACTTATTACATATTCCAAATTGGTTAACGTAGTGAAATATAACTTTTATATTTTTATTATTTATTTATTTATGATTTTTTATTTTTTTGTTACAGGAGGTAGGTACATATCGTTCATACATCCCTCACACAAGACAATTCTTCTACTTCTCTATTACCTAAGTATGTTTGGGCTCTTAAACATTGTAAAAGTGGTGTAAAGCATGAAGTCTTATATATAAAAAATACATATCCCGCTTTTGTAGTTTTAATTATTGAGACATGATTCAGGCTATTTTTATTATTTTCTTATATTTTGTTATACTTCTCTTTTATTTTTTAAATATTTCGTTCAAGTTCTTAGTAAAGTTATCATACATTTTGTTGCAAATTACACCACTTTTACTATTGTTTTGTTTAATGAGAATATTAGAAAGGTAAGTGCAATAAAAATTTATCATACTAGCATTGATAAATACCTTATCATCAGATTGAACAAATATATATCAGAAAATGTTCTAACTCTCTCATATACTCCTACATTTAGAATGTGACAAAGATAATAGATTGACATTTAAAAATAAACTGCAATAATTTTTTTTATTTCTCCTCCCACAGTGGCTGAGGTAGGTGAGCTTTAACAACTTGGCCATGCCCATTTATTACCTTTTGTCATTATTATAATTTTGGTTTTTATAATTATTATTTCATTGGTTTATGAGCTAGTTGTCTAATCTTTTATTTATTAACTTATATTTATTTACCATAAATCTAGTAGGGACCAGCTTAGAGACGAGTGGTCAGTGCACTCGGGCAGCTAGGTTTTAAACACTAACTTATTTGGTGAGAGTGAATTATCACTGATGATTGATGATCACAATAAGTAGCTGAGGGAAGTTGCCGGGATTTCCTGTCCTTTAATAACCTATTGATGTGTTATAAACACTATGTTAGGGAAACAGCAAAAAAAAAAAAAAAAAAACTTGCCCAATGTCTTTATTTATAACATATTTGTAACTCTCTGATATATGATACACATTATTTACTTCCTCATAATTTGTTTTAAATAACCTTATTTAAAAAAAAAAAAATCCATTAAAGCTTAATTAAATTATCAATATAAATTTAAAAAATAATAATTGATCATTGTTAAATATTATGATTTGAGGGATGACATTGAACATCAAAAACTAGATAGGCTCAGCAACAGGTGGAATTTTAGTTGAAGAACTTGACTTAAGGAATGTGATTGAGTTTTATACAATAAATAATTAAGGACATTAAAACAGACTATTGAGTTAAAACAAATTAATTATTATATTGTTTTTATCTTTTTTTTATATTTTGTCCATTAATTATTTGGTGGTAACTGAGACTATTTCTTGTTAGCCTATGTGCAAGAGACTCTGGTGTACTCCTGAGAAGAAGATAAGTAATGTGCTCTGTGTCACTCAGCACTTACCAATGGCAGATGGTACTTTGTGTGGTGAAAAACACTGGTGCCAAAAAGGTGAATGTGTTTTAAAGGACAGGAATGCTTTGCGGCGTATCCATGGAGGTTGGGGTTCTTGGGGAATGTAAGTATACAAAGACTTAATTTCATGTCAGTTATTTTTTACTAATATACCGTAATGCGTCGAATATAAGACGCACTTTTTTCCGTTTTTGCTTTGTGAAAATCGGGGTGCGTCTTATATTCGAGGCGGGATTTCATACAATGGATTAATTTTTTCCCCAGATTATTGGTTCGAAAATCGGGGTGCGTCTTATATTTGAAGCATATATATATATATTTTTTTTATTTTTTTTATTTTTATTTTTTTTTTTTAAATCTTTATTGGCTAAGTTAATAAAATTAAGGGTGTTATGCTGGATATTGGGTTTTCAGCTTTTTAAAATAACAGTGATTAATTGAAAAAATTGGTTTAAAGAAAATGTAAGGTACTTTTATTTCTGGTGTGACTTGTTAATTTGAGGAATCTGCATGAACTAAAATCAGGTTGGCTGGACGTGGGTCCTTTCAGATCACATGTTGTAGGAATAAATGGATTTGACAACAGTCAATTAATTGCATTACCAATCTGTGTGAGGGGTTATTCACGTACCATGATCAGCGGACCACCAGATCTCTGGCGATGATCTAGAATCTGGTGATCATCATTAGTGATGATGATCACCAGTATTTTTGTCATATTTGTTTGTTCTCTGTCTAATTGGATTGAATAAGTCTTCCCTGTGATTTTCCCCCTTTTTGAAGCTCCCCTTGGCTTTCCCTAATCATGCCAATTCTTTTTTTACGCCATAGTGTAGAAATATGGTAGTAAAAAATTCCCCTTCAATAACATTGAAAATACTCATACATTAGGGTCTTAGGGCTACCACTGCAAGCTATATCATATGTAAAATGCTTGGTTCATATGTCAGGAGTAATACCTTGTTGACCCAGTCCAAGAAATTTGTATTATCACCAGCCCTATTTCTAGGGTAGAGGCTTGCAAAATGTTTTATTTGTTTATTTTAGTTTAGTTTTTTCCAATAAAATAATTTTTTTTTTTTTATTTCAGTTATACAAAATGCTCTCGGACATGTGGTGGAGGTGTTCAACAAGCAGAGAGACTTTGCAACAATCCCATCCCTTTAAATGGTGGAAGATACTGTATTGGCAGAAGAATTAAATACAGGTCTTGTAATACACAAGAATGCCCTACTGATAAAGATTTCAGGTTAGTTATTTTTTTATTTACAAATCTTAGGAAATAGTCTGTTCAAATACTTTTAAATCCAGGTTGGATATGTTTTTAGTTAGAATATTTGATAGAACTGTTTTTTCCCCCCAGATATGAACAATGTGCCAAATACCACAATAACAACTTGAATATTGTTGGAGTACCAGATGATGTTAAATGGGTCCCTAAATATACTGGAAGTAAGATATATTTTGTGTATTCTTTTTATTTTGTTGAATGTCTTAAAATGCGTGTGCAATGTGTGTGTATTAATGTTTTTTATTTTATTTTTTATTTATTTATTTATTTATTTTTACTTTATAGTTGCATCAGAAGAAAGGTGCAAATTATACTGCCGAGTTCAGAATTCCAGATCTTATTATATTTTAGCTGATAAAGTAATAGATGGTACACTTTGTGGACCAGATACATTTGATATTTGTGTTAATGGCGTCTGTCAGCAAGCTGGATGTGATCATAAACTTAATTCATCTTTACAACTTGGTAAGTATGTTTTTATTGTATTAATTAGTTTAAATTATTGTTTATTATTGTGTTTGTTAAAGTAAGTATGTCGCCTAGTCAGCTGAATCGCAAGTTGGCATTCTAGCCCCTCTCGCTCCAAGAGGGGAGTGCAAGGCTTGCAGCTCAGTTGACCTGGGAATAGGGAGAGTGGCCAGTCTGAGTTACAGTTTAGGTCAAAGAAGATGTTCCTGACTCTTATACGTTCTTATATGTTGAACATATATAACATATATGGTGAGTAACTCAAGTTCCCGTGTAAACCTTACGAGGAGGGGTGGAAGTTATATCTTGGTTACTTCTGTTTACATCTTTATAATTATATTAAATGTTAAATTCACTAAATTATTTATAATTTGATTCAAGGACTTTTAATTAGTATGTATTACCTTCAATTAATAATGTTAAGGGGAATTTGTTTGGATTATAACATATACAATAATTAATTAAATAATTAGTTTTAAATGATTTATGAATAATTAATCATTAGATGTGACGAATAATTTATTAAATATATTTTATAAAGGGTGTTATGCTGGATATTGGGTTTTCAGCTTTTTAAAATAACAGTGATTAATTGAAAAAATTGGTTTAAAGAAAATGTAAGGTACTTTTATTTCTGGTGTGACTTGTTAATTTGAGGAATCTGCATGAACTAAAATCAGGTTGGCTGGACGTGGGTCCTTTCAGATCACATGTTGTAGGAATAAATGGATTTGACAACAGTCANGAGTAAAGATAAAAGCCTATTAATTTTCCATTTATTTCAGATTATTGTGGCAAATGTGGTGGAAATAATTCAACTTGTCGGCAAGTTAATGGAACATACAGTCTATCTCAATATGGTTATTCCACAGTGGTAAGAATACCAGCAGGTTCTTCTAATCTTGACATCAGGCAGATTGGGGATTCTAATAAAGATGACAATTACCTTGGTAAGTAAATAATAAACTATTCTCATTTGTAGAAAACTTCAATTATTTTGATAGTATAGAAAACATTTTTAAAACAATTCTGATTTAATATTATGTGACTAGGCTCTTCAGAATTCATTCTTTATAAATGAATGTATTTATTCATTTATTTTTAATGGAAAACACATAAATATAGCTAATATATAAAATAAACATTATTGCATTTTTAACTCTTGTTTTACAGCTCTGGCAGATGAAAATGATGAATTTATTTTGAATGGCGACCACTTTGTCAGCATGTTTAGAAAATTGATTCTGTATGGTGGTACAACTTTAGAATACACTGGTTCAGATGCAATAGTGGAGAGAATTAATTCATCTAGACCCCTTAATAAAGATCTTATAGTAAAGGTAACTTTACATTTTTTTTAGTGAAAATATTGTATTAATGATTTTATATGTGGGTTTACTCAATTTATTGTCATGATTATTTTTTCTTTTTAGGTATTATCTGTGGGCAATCTGCATCAACCTAATATAGTTTACGATTATACAATTCAGAAAAGCTCATTATCACAATACTCATGGGAGCTGAGCAAGGAAAGGAGCTACTGTGACAAAGTATGCAATGGTAGGATTAATTCTGGAAAATATGACAAAAACATGTCTAAGACTTATTTGTCTTTGTTTATAAAGTCATATTACTCTGACTAACAATGAAACATTTTGTTTAAAATAAAATTTTTAGTGTCATTATTAAAAAAATTATAATAATGAGGTACTTATTTGTTGTGAATGGTGTAGAGTTGAACACAGAGAAAAAACTTGAAAGATTGTTACAGCTATTATTTTTAGGGTCTGCAGATACTTTACCAACTGTGTGCACCATTTCTTCAAATATGTTGCTGGTAATTTGCAATACAGTTGCAATTGAACATCCAATTGTTGGCTCCTGGGTGACAATAGTGGTTAAAAAATTTAGTGATGATAAAATATCATGGTATTAATATAATTTCCTAGAGATATGAAACCATACAAATAAGTACTATTAATAACGTAAAAAAAAGAAAAAAAAGAAACCATATTTATACAATTTCCACAAAGGTGAGATATATATGTTGACTTATTGATTTTTTGTATTTTCTCTTTCATTTAAGGTACTGCTCGAAAAGAAGTTACATGTGTTCGTGAGGCTGATAGACAAAAGGTAGACTTGTTTTTTTGTCAAGAGCTTGAAAAGCCTGTGGCACCTCCAAAACCTTGCAATAATCACTGCATTTTGATGTAAGTGTTTTTTTTTAACTTTAGAATGGGTTTAATCTATGAGAACTTCCTTTACAAATTCTAAATTTATTTTGTATACTATTTAATTAATAATTACATAATTTTTATCAGGTGGAATGAGACCAGCAGGAGTGAGTGTTCAAGCCATTGTGGTCCTGGTACTAGAACCCTTAGTTTCCAATGTGTACAGTTCATACGCTCTTCTTCAAAAAAAGTTCCTATAGACAATAGTTCATGTGCTGATTTACCTAGACCTTCACCCACTGAGGAATGTACTGGTCCTTGTGATGAGGCTAGATGGGTCTTTACTAATTGGGGTCCTGTGAGTATTACACTACCTAATGCTATTTACAATATACCTTGTTTTTTTTATAAATTAAGGAATTCATTTTAATAAAATATATTTCTATTAACTATTTTACCAGTCTGATAAAAAAAGATACATTGTATCAATCAGCACAATTTCAATTTAAAAAAAAATTAAAATTGAGCTGTTGATAAACCCTAGCAAAATGGATCAGTTTAAGGAAAATCTTATATAATAGCGGCCCATCCACTGTCGTTCTTTCCGTAAGGAAAGCCGATTCCGTCAAGAAAGAGTTAGTGTATGGGGTTCACGAGGAAAGAATGGAAGGATTATAATCTTACTAGGTAATCCCGTCGTGCCATCCTTTCCATTCTTGACACCTGATAAATTTCATGTGAATGGGATAGAGATATTCCTTTCAGTGTGTTTATTGCATCAAACGAAGGGATTGTAGTCATACGACAAGCCTGCAGGATGGAATGAGCGGATTGTCTCACAGGAAAGTGGTTGTGTGGATGGTAATGAACATGATTATCAATCATGCCGTGCTTTCTTTCGCCATTAAGAAAAAGGAAAGAGTGTCGGGAAAGAATGACAGTGGATGGGGCTACTGTAACTATGACATTTACATTCCTTTAAAGTGAACTTGGGTACATATTTTTCAAATATATAATTAGATAAATGAAATATAAGACTTTGGTGAGGTATACATATTAAATATTTTTAACTAAATTAGATTTAGTAGGAGTATAACTGATCCACTGCAGGCACAACTCTAAAATTTTGCTAAGTTGCAGTGGTTTCAGACTGTCTGCATAAAAAGTTTTTTAACATTACATCTTTCTGTTGTGGGTTTTTTCGGGGAGGAGGGTGGGCATTCCTGAACTTGGATTTTTTAGGCCCAAAGCACCTCAATAGGCTTGTGCCTCTTATTAATGATTTTAATTTTTTTTAAATGTTTATCCCTCACTTTTGCTGACTGTAAGTTATTCTATGTTAGATAACTTTATGTTGATTCCTTTGTAATTGCATGCCTTAGTGCACAATTTACTGAGAGCCAAGCACAGCTATGTGGTTTAAATTACATACCACATCTTGGCCACCAATCAAGAGCGGCACCAAGTTTTGGGTTTGATCCCTCACAGTGATGCTCTGATTTATATATGGCTCACTAATGATCACACCATACTCTCTTTGGCAATACATTTTACAGAGGTATGATGTGTAAACTCTCTACCACAGGGGTAAAATGGGTCTTAATTATGGCCTTATGCTAGGTACAAACAAGTGGTTCGTCCTACCCATCTAGTACTATGACTTTACTACTACTACTATTAGTGCACGATTTAATTTTTTTATTTAAACCATTATTACATGAGAAATATTAGCCTGATATTACGTAAGTAGACGTTTCTTAGAATTGTATGTCGTTTCATTTTACATTCAATAACAGTTTATTGTTTTTAATTAACATTTCAGGACTCCCCTGAAGTCTCTGAGGTACATTAAGGAATTAGTTGAATCTAGATTTAAATATTTTTAAAATTGTAGTTTAAAATTAGTGCTTACAAAGTTTATTACTTCTTTCGTTGTTTCAGCTCCCTTTCATTACTATTATTTTTCTAAAAACAATTGAAGAGGTGAATGGAAGAAGGTGTTATGTCACATTTTAGTCTTGATTTTAAGTTCTTCCTGTGGCATTTCGTCCTATTCAAACAAAAAAATTGCTTCTGTTCTTTTATTGCAACATCAAGCACTAGCCACGGTGCTCTAGGGATCAATAGAAATCATGATTGCCTTAACTGTTAATTGGTAATTAAATAAAAAATTAAACTGTCACATAACACCTCCGTTCTCTCGCCTCTTCAATTATTGATAAAAATTTGTGTTTAATAAAAAAAAATAAAAATAAATAAAAATACATAAATGCATTTGTTGTATCTTACAATTTACATCTTACATGCTAAATTAGTTTTATTCCATCTTCTTTAAGATTTTTATCTACTTAAACAATTTTAATAAAGGAATATCTCAGAATATTAAATGAAGTTTACCAGACTTCAAGATGCTTAGGAAATTGCTCTAGTCGTTTTTATTCTGATTAAATCAGCATATTATATTGCATGGATGCAAAATTATAATTTTTTCTGAGTTATAAGTAATGATGATCACTTCCATAAATAAACAGTTTATTATCTTAAACCATAAGCTCTAGATTAGATTTGCATTTTAGTGTGACAATTAAAAAATAAATATACATGTTTAGTTATTATTTTAATTTATAATTTTTGTTTTTAATAGATTGTAGAGTAATATGCAGCTTGTAATAATTAGTATTCATCATGATATCTGCTGTTTAGTTATACAGTTTCCGACAAATTTTACCATTTTAAATTTTAACTTCACTTAATTTTGTTTTATTATTTTAAATACATGAAATAGCTAGAATAATTATTTTTTACAAATTTTATACTTTATTCTATGCTCCTTTGAATCTGAAATTGTTATATTAAATGTGTTGGTTTACAGTGTTCAAAGACCTGTGGTGAAGGTAGACAGCTTAGAAATGCTTCATGCGTGGATGAATTGCAGAGACCTCGAAATGAATCTGACTGTAGACAAAGTGAGAAAAAAATTGAAAGGATATGTAGTCTCGAGAAATGTCCTCAATGGCGTTTTGGTGACTGGTCTCCGGTAGGTGGAATCCTTAAATTTTGAAATATGAACATTGACCATAATATATATGTTTTAAAGTCTGTAGTGTCAGAAATCATAATGAAAGGGCTCCATTTATATCACTTCATAATTTTAGCCCGTGTGGATTGTTGGCCACCCGGGTTAAATTAATTACCACGTCTGCTCGGACATCACGGAATAAGGAGTGGTATGAGATCGTGGGTTTGATTCCTCGCCGTGACACTCTGATTTACATGGCTCACTATTGATCACGTCATTCTCGCTTCGGCAGTACAATGTACAGAGGTATGATGTGTGAAGTGGCTGGAACTCTCTATCACATGTATAGTAAAAAGGGCCTAAGTGATGGCCTAATTGCTAGGTTCGAACAAGTGGTTCGTCCGACCCGTCTAGTATTAGTACTAGGACCTTACTACTACTACTACTACTAGCCCTTGTAGCTCAACGAGTTGGACTAAAGGTAGATTTGAAAACCTTTATTCACTTAACTTACTTGCTCCTGATGGTGTGACAGACTTTTATTTTTCATAATACTGGAAGGTATTGTTTGCTTATTTTGTATATCATCATCAAAAACTGAAACATCTATTCTCTATTTAATACAGCCATGATGTAATAATAGGTATCTTCCCTCCCCCCTTTTAAAATTAAATTCTTAATAATTTTTTGCAGTGTTCAGTAACATGTGGAACAGGACAAAGACGCCGACCATACTGGTGTCATTCAGGAAATCTTCAAGTGAACACAATTTACTGCAATAGTCTTCCAGTACCTGTCCATCAAGAACAATGTGTACTGGATCCCTGCCCTCAATGGATAACACATGAGTGGTCACCGGTAACTAGTTTTACCCTATTCATTTGTGTTCTGCACTTTTTCTTGTTGTTACTTCTTTTTTTTTTTTAATTAATCTTCACTTTTTCCAAGACTAATTTTCCTCTTCTATAATTTTGCATGGACTTAATAAAAGCTTATTTTGAGTTATTTTTCATTTCTCCGTCAGGAATCATGATGTCTTCTGTGCTGCTATTTTTTATTTTTTTATTTTACATTTTGCTATAATAATATAATATATAGTTATTTAATAATTTTCAAAATACAATTAGTTTTCAACATTTTCCTTCTTTATTACTCTTTTATTTTTAAATTTAATTTTTATACATATTTATTAATATATCTTCTTTACCTTTTTTTTTAATTATGCAATTTTTTAGGTGTAAATTAATCTTTTTTTAAACCTGAGTTAAATTTATATCTATTTGACACTTATCTAAAAAATTATTATTTTTATTAATTAAAACATTTTTTAATTGATCTAGAATTCATTATAATGTGTGATTTTTTAAGATGTATATTATATACTTCAACCAACTTATGGTTTATTTAGTGTGGGTTATTAATATTAAATGTTGTAACTAATTTATTTGTTGTAATAATTTATGCAGTATAAAGCCTAATTATATTTTTATTTCCTATATTAAGTAATTTATATTAGGAAAAACTGTAAAAAAAAAAAAAAATTTTTTTTTGAATAACTTATTAACTATTATTATCTACATTTCTAATTATTAATTAAAAAAAAAACTTATTAATGTGACAAATTTTAATCTCCAATATTACTCGTTAACGGATCAGAAAAGGCGAGATTTAAAAAAAGTAAAAGGTATATTTCACCCATTACCGGGCATCATCAGACCTCAAGTCCTTGATTAAATTTGAATTTAACATAATATTTTTTTACAAATATGATGTAAAATTCTAACTTAATCAAGAGCTCAAGGCCTGATGATGCCTGTAATGGGTGAAATATAACCAAAAGTTAATTTTAGTCACCTTTTATGATCCATTAACAAGTAATATAGAATTATCAAAGGTGCAGTAATCTTTAACTCACTCTCCACTTCTATAGTTGTCCACACTCAGTTTGTAATCTTATTTGGAGACTATATCCTTTTATTTCAAGGCACTCAAATTGTGTACAGAAAGTTGAAGCACAGCTTTTTCTATAGTAAGCAATCATGTAAATTTCAATTAGATTATTTAATTTAGAAAAAGTTTTTTGAGACTATGATATCGAAAGGATTCATAAACTCGAGGAAGTAAGGATTTATTTGTTGCAGGGGACCATAATTTCTATAAAATATGTTTTAACGGGGATGGAATATTTAAAGTAATTAAAATTTTAAGGAAAAAAAAAATTGTTTTTATTCTCAATTTGGTATTCATCATACTTGCTACCTATTGCTATAAATCATAATAATTTTCTGTCTATATTACACTTGATGTTGAACAACTTGCCTATGGAGTTGCCCTATTGAGGCTGCATCTCTTTAAAAATATGATAAATATTTAGTGGCAAGCCAATAATAAAGTGATATTGTGTAGTTCATGTACATTTTTGATGCAGTCCCCTTTATTTTTCAATTAAGTTGTCTATTTTAGTTCTTCAGGGGTATAATAAAAACCAACTACCTTTTTTGCGATATTTTGTCCCTACTTTGGGACATTATCAAGCCTGAAAAATGTTTAATTTTAGATTAGACAAAAATCTTTTACATTTATATTTAGTGTACACATTTAGTAGTTCATATAGTTTAATAATAATTATCTTGAAGAAAGAAAAAATGACATTATTATAAAATTATTACTTCATTATATGACAATTACTATGATAATCTTATTACTTTTTTATTTTATTATTATTTATAATGATGAATAGTTAGTATATGTTTCATGATTATTAGATGCTTTTGTATGTTTGTTTAACTCTTTGTGTTATAGTTAATTTAATATGATTTTAATTGTTTACTTCAACACTTAAATTATGTAAATAATCAAAATAATTGAGCTAGAAGTAAAATGAATACATATAATATGATTATGTATATTGATTTCATTAGTCTAAAAAACTACACTTATTCATTTTTATTAGGTTGTCTTTTAATATTAATTATTTAATACCTATAACTATTTTCCTTATTGTTATTAAAAATGAATAGAGTATGTTGTGTTATTTTGTCTGTTGTTGTGTTGTTGAGTGCTCTGGGAGCTGCAATGTGGGTCAACAGACAAGGAAAATTGAGTGTTCAGTGCCAGGAAAATGTCCTACTTATAACATGCCTGAAACTTTTCAATCTTGTACCATGGAATCCTGCCAAAATAGACTTGAAAATGCTGTGCCTGACTACCGGAGATTTACTTGGAAGCCTTCACCATGGTCTGCTGTAGGTATCCATTTTTATTTTTTAACATTATTTAAATATATAATACTAGCCTTCACCAAGGACTTCATGTATGCCACATTTTAGAAATCAGTGGCATAAGTGATCTATGGTGTTGTTTAGCAAGTCAATATTTATGACATCTTGGTCTAGTTCTAATGTCATAAATATTGACTTGCTAAACTTGTAGAAATATTGAAAGCATGGATTCGGGACTAGTTATCGGTTACGGCAGAGAAAAATCATTCTCCTGCGTAGCTTAGTTGGAAAGAGTGCTACACTGGAAATGTAGAGGCCCGTGGTCCAAGTTCCGGCGCTGGAGTCTATTTTTCTGTCTGTCTCCCAGTGTTAATAATAATTATAATTTGATTTAAATTAAAAAAAACACGCTAATCATGCGATTGAAGAATTCTTCTTTATTTTCGCACCAGGGCAGAAATAAAGAAGAATTATGAAACGCCCATGCCCAATGAATACAACTACGAAAAGAATCACAGAGATAAAATGTTAATATTTTGTATCAATCGTAGATAAAAGAATTTGCACATTCTGTAAACAGGATTAGTTTCACTATGAAAATATGTCCAGTAAAATGGATTATTTTTGTCTTTTCTTGCTTTCATATATCAAACTTGTTTATTTAATTCTATTATATTTGGTTGTTTGTCAAAGTATGTTTATATTTTTATAGTGCTCGGTGACATGTGGTCAAGGAATAAGGTGGAGAGATGTAGAGTGCTACGATGAGAAAATGGGTAAAAATGTTAGGGATTCGCAAGAATGTCTTCTTTATTTACCACCTATCAAAAAGCATGATATCTGCCAGGCACCTCGATGCCCAACATGGGAAACAGGACAGTGGGGACCCTGCTCTGCCACTTGTGATCAAGTATGATAATTTCAGCTAAGATACCTTTAACAATACCTTTTTCCTCTAAGATCCCTTTTGACAATAGTGATATTTAGTTATTATTAGTATGTAACGATTTTTGAATAATGTAACATTTATTTATCCAGGGTATTTGATATTTAGTTATTATTAGTATGTAACGATTTTTGAATAATGTAACATTTATTTATCCAGGGTATTGAGTCAAGAGAAGTTCATTGCGTAAGTCACACTGGATCACCCATTGATGAAAGCTACTGTAATAACAGACCGAGGCCTGACAGTGAGCGAATATGCAAAGTAGCCAATCGCTGTCGGACTCCTATATGGAAAACTAGTCTTTGGTCTCAGGTAAATTCAAATTTTCACACCATTACTTTTTCCAATATTTTCATAATAAATTGGATTATTCTATGCATTTTGATTTCTTGTTCTGTGATAGTGTTCTGATACCTGTGGAGGAGGCTACAGGACTCGTACTGTTACGTGTGATAGTGAAACAATACATTGTCCTCAACCTGTGCCAGCTTCTAAAGAGTCTTGTAATACAGAGCCTTGTTCTAAAGGGACATGGGTATTTGACAAATGGTCACAGGTATGATTTATATGTTAATTTTATTTTATAAAATAAATACCAATTACACATTATTATAAAAAAAACACTGTGATGTCATTTAATTAGCTTACCCAAACATTTTTTAACTAATTCTTTTGTAATCTATAAAAAGCGCATTCAAGTTACACATTATCATGTAGTTAATTATATTTTTATTATTAAGTTTAGTTTTAACTAACTGAAATCAATCTTAATGTTTCCTTTTTTTAATTAGTTTTTTATGAGGCAATAATACAGTAAAAATAATTGCTAATGTATTTATGTTTTGGTTTACAGTGCAGTAAATCATGTGGTGATGCAGGATTGAGATTCCGTTCCGTGAGGTGTAAATCTGCAACAGGTGATAATCTTCCAGATGAAGCCTGTGGAGGTCGCAATGCTAAACCTCCAGAGCGAACAGAATGTCATAACAACCCTCCTTGTCATAAACCTGTCCTTTATGACTGGCAGCACACCAGACACTGGTCCCCTGTAAGTATAACTGTCTTGTTGCATAGTTCCCATTTTTTTAATTATTATATCATTTTTAGGATTTTAAAAATAATGAAGGTTATTTTTTTAGTCTAGTCACCAATAATAACTGGTTGAGTGTTGTTTTTCAAAACGTTTAGTGCTCCAAGACGTGTGGCAAGGGTGTACGTCAGAGGAAGGTGTGGTGTGCCAAGAGTTCAGGTGTTAGAGTCTCAGACACTGAATGTGCCGCTAGCCGTAAGCCGAAATCAGTAAAGGAGTGTCAAAGAGCTCCGTGCCCTTACGACTGGGCACCTCGGCCCTGGTCACAGGTAGCTCTACCCCGTAATTAGTGCATGCACTGCAAGCATGCCCTTCTAAAAAAATAAATCTCCCAATCCCTCCCCCTCAAAAAAACCTTCTTGTGTTTGATTGTAATTTTGCCACCACCAGGTTTAGATAACTCCTTGGTTGATAGAAGTTTGTTGCATTGTGTTTTTTTTTATCAGCAAAGACAGCATGAAAACCTGACTCATAGACTGCTGCAGTCAGGAGAATGAGAGTAACTAATTTTAACAATTAAAAATACTGCTATTTTATTATTTTGGGTGGTAGTCTGACTTTTTTTCTTTAAGACTAATAAGACAATAAATAAATAATATTAAAGCCTACTTACTGAAATATGGAAATAAAAAGGTGAGTGCAATGTTTCCATATGTTGGTATTAAAAATGTTTGCCAAATTGGATTTTTTTAGAATTTGCATGTAAGTAATTCTTTTACTCTGATAGCTTGTGATGCATTTGGATTAATTTAACGATTAAGTTTTATTTTCACATACTAACTCCACAATGGTTTGGATTCACAATTTAAGTTATTTAGAGGTAGTAATAGTTTAACCGGTGATAAGAATTTAGTTGTATTTTCTAATATCTTTATTTTTAATTATGCTCATAAGAAAGTATGCATTTATTATCTTAGAATAGAAGTATGAAAATAATAAACAGTAAATCCTTGAAATATATTCATCTTCTGAATCATACAAAGAGAAAATGAATATTGATCACACTTTTCTTCCTCCAACAGGCAAATTAATTTTAGGAAATTTTTCACTTTACTGATACTTACTTTATTTCTTTATTAGTTAAGGAATGAAGAAAAAAAATTACTTATGTATTAAACTTATACTGAATGCCTCTTTCTTAGCTGTTCTAGGAAACACACTTTTTTCCCCAGATAAAGGGTAATTTGCTGTTTAACATATTAAGGACGGGATGTAAATTCACCTGCTCATCTCAAAACCTATAAATTTAAGAGTGGTCATCCAAAAATCCGACATACTATTTTTTATATTATGTTACTTCTCAGGATATATAAGTAGGGGGGGGGGGGGCGGGGGGGTCTCGCTCTTTTTCTTGTATCACAATAAAAGGAACTTGAAAACTAATACTGCAACCCTTTATCATTGCTAAAAACGAGTATACAATGATATATATGAATACATATATGAATGTAAAACAATTCATGCTAAAAATATAAAAATGAATAAATTTGCTAAACTCTGCTGTGAACCGGCTCGGCTTTGGATCAGTAAAACTCAAAACTTGATTGGGATTTAGTTGCCTTTTTTTAGAAACTATAGTATTACTTTCGTTCTTTCGCTTGTTTTCTTCCATTTTTAGTGGGTAAAATGGGGGGAAATATAATAATAGCTGTATAAACCGGGTGTACAAATATGAGCTAAAAACTAAGCTCGTAGATGGTATTTAACCATAAGATTGCGATCCAACGAGAGCTGGGTGGTGTTAGGACAACCACTAAACCGAGTTGAAAGTCTCAAGGCTATGGAGAAACCCCAACCCGTACTCCAGCCTGATTAAAGGTGAGCACTCTGGTTTTGTGAGTAGGGTCTCAGAGCCGCTATTAATGCACCTGCACTCCTGCATTCAGACTGGATTGGTAGTGCCGCTGTTGCGGCACTTCATATTGAAAGTGTTTACTGCTAGCCTATAGAAATTAGCCACTACTATTTATAATAGTGCTCAAAAAATGTGTTATGTTAATGGTCTAAAAATGTAAATTGTTCAATTAAACTTTATCTTGAAAGAAATATTATCAAACTGAATGTATATATATATATTTTTTTTTGAGAGTGTGTTTACATATAGATTTTATTGATTTTGTTGACAGTGTTCTGTGACATGTGGCAAAGGTTTTAGGACTAGAACAGTCCAATGCTATGGTTATAAGGCTAACATGCAAGTTGCAGTTAATGATTCTTACTGTAAAAATTCTGTCAAACCTCCTTTCAAGCAGGAATGTATTATGAATGCATGCCCTAAAAATTACCGCTGGGTTCCAGGACCATGGGGACAAGTAAGAAGATTTTTCTATTTTTTGACTAATGAATTATGACTTAAATTTATAATATGAATTATATAAATATATATATTTAATATTAATTTTTATTTAATTGTTGCAGTGTTCAGAAAGGTGTAGCAGAGGAGGATTTCAGAAGAGAAAACTTTTCTGTTATCTTGGCAACACCAAACTCAAGAAGCACACATTTTGCTTCAAGATTCAGAAGCCTAGAAGAAGACAAAAATGCAATATCGATAAGTGTAAGTATCACTTCCTTGCAATATTTTTTGAGTAATCAAAAAAGAATTGGAATTTTTGAGACCCTTATATAGATTTAAAATTATATTAATAGAGTTAACGTAATAGAGTTATAAGGTACTATGCCCTCCCTCTGGACCATATTATGGTCCATAGGGACAGGGGTGCAGAATATGTTTGACTACCCCAAATTTCCCCAGAACATACTTTTTTTCATAAATATTTCCCCAATCAAACTTTGCTATGTTATCCGGAGAACAGCCTAAAAATGGTATTGGTATCCATATTGCAACGTTTACTTAGTATATTCCACTGATGGTCTATACTCATGAAATTATACTTTTTAAAATTGAAAAAAATTCAATTTTTAAATTTTTGGTAGTTTTATTACTACGGAAAGATTAAATTTTAAATAATCCAAATTACAATTATCAATAACTACGGGAGACATACAGAGAAAAATACACCCCCGCACCGGGAATCGAACCACGGGACCTCTGTTTACCGTACAGGTGCTCTTACCATCTGAGCTAT
>KZ653018.1:83664-98117 GCA_001010745.2 Gerris buenoi
CAAAACTATACATTGAAACTGGAAAGGATATGTGCAATTTACATATTTAGGAATTAGAAGATATTTGGCATCATGTTTTTTCCACTTTCTTAAAATTATTAATTGTAATTCCAAGGACCTGAAAATAATTATTTAATTTATTCTTCAAGTTTGTTTATTTTCTGAATTGTATTTATTTAAGTTTTGTTTACGTACTTTGCAGAAAAAACTTAGAAATTACGATTTTGAGTTCTCTGCATGGCCTGTGGATTTCGAATGTAGAAGGTTGGTTAAATGTAATAAGTAAACCCACAAATATAAATAAATAAATAAATTGGTTATAAGTTGATCATATTATGGTATACAAAACTAATATAGTTCTATTTTTCTAGACGTGGTCACCCTGTTACTAAGAGATCGTGGACAAGTATACTTAGCCCATGTGGACTTTTATCCTATTTTGTTATTCACAGTGTAGGAATAAGGCTTATCTACCCAGGATCTATACCTTTTATTAACTATCTAATGGGTAAGCTAAACTTTTTTTTATGTAAAATAAAAAATCAGGGAAGTACTTATTGCTTGAAAGAGGTGTAATTAACATAGTGATAAGATAAGACAAAATAAAAGATTTTTCCTTTAGAAGACCTAGAAGTAGATCATTTAGGAAAATTAGTATACTAATAAACAATTAATTTAAAATTTGGATTATTTTTAATTTGTAATGCATTTTTATCATTACAGGTTCTTTTCTGATACAAGGACGTCACCGTCTTGTTGTAAATGAAGGTGGGCAAAGATTTAAGTTAAAAACTGAAGATGGCAACCACATCGATACAATGTTCCTTGACCGAAGAGGTGACAGTACCAGGTATGTGCATATAACTCTGTAATTACATTTTTTTTAAAAATTATTGTTGCCTAGATTTTGCAACTGGTGGAATAGCGTAGTGGTCAAGTGAAACAGAAAAAAATAAAATTAGTATGGATATACACAGAAAATAATTTATAACGTCTGTTGTAACAGAGCTTTTGCCTCCCTTGGGTATTCCTGTTGATATTTTGAACGAATTAGAAGATATTTGGCATCATGTTTTTTCCACTTTCTTAAAATTATTAATTGTAATTCCAAGGACCTGAAAATAATTATTTAATTTATTCTTCAAGTTTGTTTATTTTCTGAATTGTATTTATTTAAGTTTTGTTTACGTACTTTGCAGAAAAAACTTAGAAATTACGATTTTGAGTTCTCTGCATGGCCTGTGGATTTCGAATGTAGAAGGTTGGTTAAATGTAATAAGTAAACCCACAAATATAAATAAATAAATAAATTGGTTATAAGTTGATCATATTATGGTATACAAAACTAATATAGTTCTATTTTTCTAGACGTGGTCACCCTGTTACTAAGAGATCGTGGACAAGTATACTTAGCCCATGTGGACTTTTATCCTATTTTGTTATTCACAGTGTAGGAATAAGGCTTATCTACCCAGGATCTATACCTTTTATTAACTATCTAATGGGTAAGCTAAACTTTTTTTTTTGTAAAATAAAAAATCAGGGAAGTACTTATTGCTTGAAAGAGGTGTAATGAACATAGTGATAAGATAAGACAAAAAAAAAGATTTTTCCTTTAGAAGACCTAGAAGTAGATCATTTAGGAAAATTAGTATACTAATAAACAATTAATTTAAAATTTGGATTATTTTTAATTTGTAATGCATTTTTATCATTACAGGTTCTTTTCTGATACAAGGACGTCACCGTCTTGTTGTAAATGAAGGTGGGCAAAGATTTAAGTTAAAAACTGAAGATGGCAACCACATCGATACAATGTTCCTTGACCGAAGAGGTGACAGTACCAGGTATGTGCATATAACTCTGTAATTACATTTTTTTTTTAAATTATTGTTGCCTAGATTTTGCAACTGGTGGAATAGCGTAGTGGTCAAGTGAAACAGAAAAAAATAAAATTAGTATGGATATACACAGAAAATAATTTATAACGTCTGTTGTAACAGAGCTTTTGCCTCCCTTGGGTATTCCTGTTGATATTTTGAACACTTTTGCAATTTTTCTAAAAGTTTGTTCAAATTTGACTACCACCTGAAACTATTAAATCAACTATAATGTGAGGGTGGTCCACATGAAGCATTTGTAAAATATTACTAATTAAAGTGGTTGGTACTACTATTTTTCCTTGCCATAAAATTACTCTATTCTTAACAAAAATTTCTTCCTGTTCCCTGAAAAAGGTTCTGAGCCCACCTCTTGTATGACCTTCTTTCCTGGCCAGCCTTTTTCTATTAAACGAATAATCTTTGAGAGTATTATATCTTCTAATGTACGCTTCTGTTATTTTCTTTCTAAGTTGGCGAAGACTGTATGTATTTGGACAGAAATACACTATGTCAGTAATTTAACGAAAGCTGATTCTATAAAACTGCAATATAATTCGTATTGTTTAAATCCCTTCTGTACTTGATTTATCTATTTGTTTGTAATATTATTTTATTCTATTTGTGTAATTATTTGATTTTTCAGTTTGTGGTTTTTCGAGCACTGACAATCTATACTTCACCAGTGCTTGTATTTTTAATGGCAAGGAGAGGTTATTTCACTCTTGGTGGCGCACTTTACCTTGCTAAGATCTCATTAGGCATTGGAGTTTTAGTAGGTGCTTCATACTGTATCAGATGTTATGGAAGGCTGTACAGTTCTAAGTATAAAGAGTTTATTGACGATCTTGAATCAGCCAAGTCAAATTACAACAATGAGAATAAGGTAATAAATAATATATTGAATTTATTTATTATTAGGAAAAATCAAAATACAGTAGATTTTCTTTTATTGATACTATAATCTTGTCAAGAGGAAACTACATACCAGTGGCGGCTGGTGAAACATTAACTTGGGGGTTCAAACCTGGGGGGGGGGGGGGGGGNATGAGATTGGTATCATGGCTACTCCTGTTGAAGGAAATTATTCTGTCCTTGGATGGAATCATCCTGGTTTCGGTGGCAGCACTGTAAGTTTTACAAAACTATTAATTAAAAGCATATATTTAATCTTAATTTTTCTTAAAGACAGTGTAATTATTATTTATATATATATATATTATACTTTATTTTAGGGATTGCCCTATATTAAAGAAGAAGAAAATGCTGTTGATGCTGTACTTCAATTTGCTACCAGTAAGCTTGGATTTAAACCCCAGAATATTGTTTTGTTTGGTTGGAGCATAGGTGGTTTTTCTACTGCTTATGCTGCTATGAATTATCCTGAAGTTAAGGCTGTGGTTAGTAAGTTTTTTTCCAATGAGTTCAGTACTTTTTAGTTATCTAGGTCTTATGACTGATATATGATGCTTAAATTATTGATGGGTTCTGGAATATTTGAAATATCTTTGACTGAATAACTTAATTGAGAAGTAAAAACAATTATCGAGGTTTAATGTTCTTGAAATATGGAATCTAGTTATGAAATAGTTTGTTGAAAATGTCTTTATGTAAATCATTTTTTATTCATTTTAAAACTACAAGCTAAGTATGCAATCTTATAGAGAAGTATACACAAGCATACTTCTCTCTATGTGTTAATAGTCCAGGAGATATCGTGCAAAACAGTGTCTGACTAACATCAAGCTAGAATTTTGTGTATAAGTAAATGTTTTGGTGCCTTTTAAGAATATATGGTTGGCTAAGTTCGTCTGGGGGACATAGCTTGGCAATAGGCATTTGAAAAAAACAAACTGGTGGAGAGCGGTCATGTCCTGCCCTTTTTGGTGGACAATGTGTTTCATGATCCTGAGTATGAACTTAGTTTGCAGACCACTTATCAAGTTTTTCATTTACTTATACACAAAATTCTAGCTTGATGTTAGTCAGACTCTTTTTTGCACGTTATCTCCTGGGCTATAATTTTTCATCTAAACCATTTATATTTTTTGAAACCTTATTTAAGATTATTTTTTAATAAGTGGTGTTATAAATTATTATTACAATTTACCTTTGTCTCTTATATTCTTTTACAGTCATTACTGAAATAATATAGAAATTTCAGTTTTTTTCCTTCATGTGGTTATTTTTAACTAAAGTTGTTTTTGGTTTTTTCAATTATATAACAGATTGTTGATGCTAGTTTTGATGATTTGCTACCGCTTGCAATACCTCGAATGCCACTATTTTTGGAACCAGTTGTAAGGCAAGCAATCAGACTTGAAGCCAATTTAGATGTGGCCCGAAAACTATCCAACTATCCTGGACCTATGTTACTTGTTAGGAGGGCAAAGGATGAGGTTATTTGTGTGGAGTAAGTGAAATTATGTTTATTGGTTATTTTTGTAAGATTTATTGGTTTGTGCATCATTGTTCTTAATGTAGTACCATTTGCCCTAGTTTATTTTTTGTTTTTGAATTAATCCTATTCATTGTGACCTCCTACCCTAAGAATCTGAAACCTTATCCAGAATATGTAATTGCTTTTTTTGGTCTTTTTAGTATTTCAGTGTCTTTAATAATTTAATAATAATTAATATTAATTTAATATTTAATACTCTTATATTAATTGATGTTTAAATAGTTTAATTTGTTTCCTTTGACATAAGTAAAATTATAATAATAATAACAACACATTTATAAACAAGCTCTTAAGGGTCCAGAGATTTACTACTATTGTAGTGAAGGATTACAAATAATGGATGGTATACCTGGTAGTGGGGGAATTATAGGAAGGCATAGAACAGGGTGGCTGGAGTATATTTTAGATGAGTGCTCCTGGAGATGTGGGCAGGATGATAAGGTAATGAGTTATTATGGATACAAGGGCCATAGGAACTTGTAGATACCATTGCAGGTAATGTTTACAAAACTATTTACCTATTGTATTATGAGGGAAATGCCAGAAATTTAAGGTATTTTAAAATATTGTGTACGCGTTTACTAATTTAAGCAAAAAAATATCATTTTCTTTAGTTTTATATGCAATCCTTGGAGTAGTGGTTGGCATACTTCCATTCATTTTTTCATCCGAATACTAAATTGATATTACAACCAAGATTTTTTAGAGTTTTTCCTACTGAGTAAAATTCAACAACTTATCCTAAGGACAAAAGGTAAAGCAGACGATATCCTTCTTTACTTAATATTGCTGGGAACTACTGTGTCTGTAAAATGTATACCATTTTTTGTGAAATAATTTACTGAACGAATGAATTATGTGAATATTATGTAGGTTTATAAGGTGTCGTAGATCTAAGACCGATCTTAAAGGTATTCTCAACCCTAAGAGCAGTTTTTGGCAACAGTTTCGAGACAGGCTGCTCAAACTTGACACAGTCGAGTTTAAATTTGAACTGTAAGTACTTAAAAAATGCAAAATTGCAAAAATTATAAAAAAAATGCAATTTTTACATTTTAGCCTATACCTAGCATTTTTACAGGACAATTTTGCCTTGAACTTTGACTCCTTTGTCGTTTGTAATACTTTTTCTTAGATATGTTTAAACATTTTTATATTATGCTTCTTTAAAAAAAATAAAAATCTTGTTTTCCTTTGCTAGGCCTGATGATCTTTCAACAAATAGAGGTAACCACTTGCTGCACAGAATCCTGAGCTTCAGATACCCAAATTTATTCTTCCAGAATAGTGAAGAAGCGTTAGCTGAGTGGCTCTCCACAACAGGACAAAATCAAAGTAAGCTTTAAGTATTCATATTTTATTGTTAAAATAATATTATTGATAGTAATGGTCTAGGATTGCAAGCAACAGGGTTTCATTTTCATTGATAGCTGCTACACTACTCTTGATTGGATGTTTAGTTTAGAACTACAGTGATTATGGTAATATATGTATAAAACTTTTTTTTACTTTGCTCTCTTCAAAGATTCTTTGGTGCTAAAGAAGTTAACATTATAAGTAATGATGTAAGTAATGCCAATGATGTGCTTGTAATATTAAAGAGGTTAACATTTTAAGTAGGTACCATGCCAATGATGTGCTTGTGATATTAAAGAGTTTAACATTTTAAGTAGGCACCATGCCAATGATGTATTTGTAATAATAAAGAGGTTAACAATTTAAGTAGGCACCATGCCAATGATGTGCTTGTAATAATAAAGAGGTTAACATTTTAAGTAGGCACCAGGCGGCAGGGAACGGGTCGTCTAATCGCCCCGAACTCGTCGAGCTGTGTGCTTAATATCAGAAAGCTGCATGTTAAATAAGTTGAGGATTGAGAGTGCAAGTGGAATTGATGTTAAAATAGAATAATGAAAAACTGAAAAGCCTCTCCACAGAATAGTGTTTATTTTACAAAACTATAGCTTTCGGCCTCTCAGCCATCATCAGTGCCAGTGAAAGGTAAAGAAAAACCTTATGTTGAGTCACATGAAAGATAGAAAGCGGATGCTCATTTATTCTAAGCTTTTTTCTTCAATAAATTAATACACTCTTCGATAAATGAATTTTGTATAACACCTGATTATTGGAAAATCCCTCATATGAATTAACTTTTTTAATCTTAGACCCTTTTCCTCTTATACCTTGTGTCATATTACTTCACATATTTATTTTATGTTTTGTTTTCAGCATCTATTCTAACCAAGTATCATGTGAACGAAGATAGGTGTAAACAAATTCTCTCCTCCTATTTTTCACTTAATGAACAGACATTTCCATTAGATTTAGGAGATGGTCTAGACCCAGATCTCAAAACCCAACTACTTCTTTACTTGGTAATTATTTAACAATACATTTATTTATTTAATTTTTGAAATTATGAATTTTCATTGTAGAACTTGTTGTTATAACTAAACAAATAATTTTATACCTTACACTTATAGTATATTAGCTTATTATGTGTAATGGATTATTTCACATTATCATAATAAGCAGCTCTTGCTAAACAGCTTGGCTGTCATGTGTAAAAATATTTAATATTTTTTAATTAAATCTTTTTTGTTCCAGGCATCCAAGTATTTTGTTGACTTCGACTCTACTCATTGTACAATTTTGCCTCTTAGTCACTTTGATATCCCAACCTTACCATCTGGTCAATAAAGATTTTACTTATTTTGATTTGCATTTCTCTCTTTTATTAAGACTGGTCCATTTTAAATAATTAACTAAATGCAATTTTTATTGTATTTAAAAGAAAATTATAACGAGTTAATAATCAGCAAATTAATTTATTAAAATAATTTGTATTAAGTTAACCCTTAGGATAACAACCATTTTTTTATATTACTGCAAGCAATTGTAATTTGAAGATTAGTGGTACATATAAATTTTAATAGTAGCAACCTCTGTTTTTCACCCAGCGACAAAAATTATGATCCTAATAATTTTTTAGTCAATATTGTGCTTTTTATTGGGATTATGGGTTTCTTGACAAGTATTAGCCTCAAAATATTTAATTTACAATATAAAGCAGTTTTACTTTCTTCATATACATAGTAGGTATGTATAAAAAATGATTTTGATAGATTACACATTTCAAAGTCCCACGTTTCAAGAGTCCAAACAGTGCTTTTTAAAAAAATTTTGTCTATGCACATGGGTGAATCCTAACATACTGGGCCAATGTTGATTAAGTTTGGTATACATGTTCAAAACAAACCTACCATTTCTTGTTACATATGTGAATTTGGTTGTTACACATAAAGTGAGAAATTCTCTATTAGCAGCACTTCAATGTTCAACTCTTAGACCAAGATAATTTTATGGATTTTGTTATGTATTTTTTATTTATTTTTATTTATTTATTTTTTTTTTTATTAGTTTATTGTATTAAAAAATCAATCTTTCTCTCAGGGATCCTGAGCATCATTAGTCATCTAAGAAATATAAATGTTTATGCTAATTTACTTATTACACCAAACATTTCTTTAATTTAGCACGTTTTAAATGCCTTAGTACAAAAATCATAAAAAAAAAAATNCTTACTAATGACTAAACCATACTTGCTTCGGCGGTACAATGTACAAATGTATGATTTGTGTAGTAGCTGGAACTCTCCACCACAGGGCGTAAAATAGGCCTAAAAGGTGGCCTAAATACAAGGTACAAACAAGTGGTTCTACCCGTTCTAGTAGGAAGTACTAGACTACTACTACTACTATGTTTTAGATCCAAACACGGAAAATGATTAAAAAAAGCCCCTAAAAATCATTCTTTAAAAAACGGAAAAGTATTAAATTAAAGAGGAGGATGCTCTGAGTACAAATATATTTTTAGTTTGAGTTTTCGTACCATTTCATCTCTGCACCATGTGCCATGTGTCCTTAAAAATTGCGACCTTGAATTCTTACTTTGTAAAAATAGTTTGATATTATAGAAAAGAGAGTTAGTAGTATTAGAAAGGGAATTTGGTCAGGAAAGTAGAAAAGAATAAGCACTATATTTCTTCTTAGTTTAGGTGTAAACATGACAATATTACTGTATTTCTTTCACTTCTTGTTTTGCACTTGATTATTGTTTATTCTTTAAATACATCCGGACAATCATATAGAGCTTTAAGGTTTGAGGAAATCTAAATTATCCACTTAGCTACTATTTCAGCTGTCATATCATAATGGAACATGTAACAAAGTTGAAACAAAAACGTAAGAGTAATTGCTTTGCATACTTTTTAGGATCCACTGGCAAAAATAAGGACCCTTCTACATTGTCTGTCTGTAATCACTTGATCTCCAAAAGTACCCAACACAAAATTTTGGTAACTTTCCAGCAAAGTGAGGGTGATTGGCTTGAAACAGTTCTTTTTGAGCACTCATAAAATTTAAAAAAATTGGAAGGCAACCGATTCCACTTTCTCTCCGATTTCACTTTTTCTTTGATCTTCAGACTCTCTTCATGTGTGTAATGAAAATTAATGAAAATTAAAAGTTAATGTGTGTAATATCATGTGTTACATGATGCGAGTAGGAGACATGTGCTGCATGCACACGGAAGACAGTATACTCGTACCAGTCAAATGGCATTTTGTTAACGTTGCTTTAGAAGGCCACCATGAATTCTTACTTTGTAAAAATAGTTTGATATTATAGAAAAGAGAGTTAGTAGTATTAGAAAGGGAATTTGGTCAGGAAAGTAGAAAAGAATAAGCACTATATTTCTTCTTAGTTTAGGTGTAAACATGACAATATTACTGTATTTCTTTCACTTCTTGTTTTGCACTTGATTATTGTTTATTCTTTAAATACATCCGGACAATCATATAGAGCTTTAAGGTTTGAGGAAATCTAAATTATCCACTTAGCTACTATTTCAGCTGTCATATCATAATGGAACATGTAACAAAGTTGAAACAAAAACGTAAGAGTAATTGCTTTGCATACTTTTTAGGATCCACTGGCAAAAATAAGGACCCTTCTACATTGTCTGTCTGTAATCACTTGATCTCCAAAAGTACCCAACACAAAATTTTGAAACTTTCCAGTTATGTTATGTGTTAAACCCGGGAGCCTGCGTGTCCCAGGGGCTTTAGGCGCTCTCCCACCTATTAATAAGTCCAAGGCGAATCAAGGCCTTGGGTTCGATTCTGTGCCATGATACTTTGAATTGCATTTATGAATCGCGGACGGAGCAGGGCAAGGGACACCCCCTATGGGGCACTCTTCCCCCCCTCTTTGATGTGGGTCTGATTTGTGTCATGTTAATGTGATTTGTATCTATGGTTCTAGGGCAGAGCAGGGGGAGGGACAACCCCTATGGGCACTCTTCCCCACAGGGGAAGAGTGCCCCAACGCTTTGACGCACGCTTATATAGCTTACTAATGACTAAACCATACTTGCTTCGGCGGTACAATGTACAAATGTATGATTTGTGTAGTAGCTGGAACTCTCCACCACAGGGCGTAAAATAGGCCTAAAAGGTGGCCTAAATACAAGGTACAAACAAGTGGTTCTACCCGTTCTAGTAGGAAGTACTAGACTACTACTACTACTATGTTTTAGATCCAAACACGGAAAATGATTAAAAAAAGCCCCTAAAAATCATTCTTTAAAAAACGGAAAAGTATTAAATTAAAGAGGAGGATGCTCTGAGTACAAATATATTTTTAGTTTGAGTTTTCGTACCATTTCATCTCTGCACCATGTGCCATGTGTCCTTAAAAATTGCGTTTTTATCTCCCTTCTCTATTTTTTTTTTTTTTAACAAATCAACAACAAAATCTAAAAAAAAGCATAGTTATTTTATTTATTGTAATATAATTATAAGATTAAATCTTCTTTTATGACTCTTCAGTCTTTTGTGAACCTTGGCCTCCCCATTTTTTACACCTTTTGTCCTCCTGGATTATCACTTATTATTTTCACACACATACATTAGAGGAAACCATTATTTGTAGAAATCATTGTAAAAACATTTTTTACACAAAAGATTTAAAAGTGTTGGTTGCAATTATTGAAAAATTAGGGGGATAAATCTTAATTACATTACCATATTGTGAAGTTTTGTCATCTACTTTTATCGAATTAAAACTCTAAATCGAATTAAAATTCATACATGTTTCAGTACATGTGTAATTTGCAACTACTGTACCCGCGTCCAAGCTTAATCAACTCATCAATGCTTAATTATGTATATTTTGCTCATTAACTAGTCACTGTTAAGAATAAATAATGTATATTTACAGGGTGTAGTTCCATTACCACTTTCATTTTTAAAAACCAAAAATAACAAATTGTATACATAATATTATTGTTATTTTGAAACATTGTTTTCTCCTTTATATGTATATTGTGTTTTTTGTTTTTTTAAATGCATTATATTTATATCATTCATATGAAAATATACAGCCTTGTTGTACCAATAAACACTAGCTCCTGTCAAAATAGTTTTCATATAATATGTACATTTTTTTAAAGCATCTTCTTGCTTTTAAATTTTTTTTGTTTTTAATTTTTGAAATAAAGGGTCTGATGTTTCTTATGTGGAAACTTTTTTACAGTTAAAAGGTTTTTAGACCTTTCTGTACTTCTGTAACTTACATTTTTTTTTTTTTTTTTTTTTTTTTTTTACGTTAACTGTATTATTTACAATGACATAATTGGATTGTATGCACGGCTAAAACAGCTATCAATTTGTGGTTTTATTATTATTTTGATTCCGTCTAAAAAAAAATTCTTATAATATAAGGAAATAGTTTAGATATTTTTTTCATCACCCTGTTTTTAAAAATAAAATATTAGTTGTATATCATATAACATTTTGTTAATTATTTATTTTTTATTAAATATAAATAAATTCATATTAAGTATAATTAATGTAAAACTTACAAATTTACAAGATTATCTACAGCAATAAGGATATGTGATTTTATTTGTTTTGAGTTACTGCTTGTGATTAAGTCATTAAAACTCTTGTAGTAAAAACATTTTGTAATAAAGCTACTGTTGTTTTTGTAATTAAATTGTTATATAATTATTACTGCTATTTTGATTCAATTACCTAAACTTGTATTAACAGATTTTAATTTTTAATTTAAAAATTATTTTTTATTATGCTTGCAGTAACTTAAACAATTTAAATCCGAGCAATTTATATCGTGTGCACACATTCAATTTTATAATTGTACTTATTTAATTAATTTTTATTCTTTATACGATTGTAAATAAAAATGTTTTTTTGTTTAATTGTTTCAAACTGAGTACATTTACTTAATAAATTCCTTTACTACTCCAAGTAAAGGTTCGATAGGACATTAGGGTTTCGGGCATTGTTCTTGAAACTCTCCTGGAAACAAGGTTAAAACCATAGTGTGAATCCTAGAGAGAAAATGTTTCACTCTGACTGTGAACAAAATCACGCTGGGTGGGTCGCTTAGAGTTTACCGTTCACGGAGAGCACAAATAACAATAATTTAAACACAATAAATACGTGACAAACTATCTTTCTATAATCTTTGTACTGCTCTCGTAAGAGAATATTTACACTATAAATTGACATAAAAAAATCAACAAAACATTATACCATATCAACAATAATAAACAATAAAAAAACATTGTTGTCGCAGTCACACTGACAATCAGATATAGATGTGTAAAGTTGGCAATTTCCTAATTGTGTTGATCTTGATTTAACCTGGGTTTGATCAATTGACGTTACCTATATCTAGGATATATCTTCGTTCTATATCTTAGGATACTTGTTTATCAGATCAATTATATCTGTAAAATCAAACTGACCATCACATTGAGTAGATAGAAAGTTGCTAATCCCCCTATCCTCTATTCTTTATTAATCTATTATTGTGTTGATCCAGATAACCTGGACTTGCTCAACACTTGATCTACTTTTATATCTTTGGGATCAACCATTTAATTGTTTTCAATATTTTCAATGACCCATTGCTGTATCCAAAAAAAATAAAAACTCTTCATTCTCTCCTTTAAGCTTAGATTTGAAAACATCTATCATATTTCCGTGTATTCTATTATTATGATGCCAAGAAAATGCATTCAAACGAGAAATTATCTTAGCTTGTTTCAAAGTATAATAATGATAACAATTTAAGGATAATATAAAATGGTTGATACAGTATTTTTATATTTATATTATTTAAGTTTTAAAGTTAGCTAGGTTATTACTTTCTCATATAAAGAGAAAGTATTGTGATAATGCAAAAATTCGATTTTGATGATTTACATGTTCTGAGGTCCCTGAATTCAAAAAAGTGATTTAAAAGAATGTCTGTGTGTGCAGACGCCTGGAGCCTAAACTACTGAGCCAATTTTGACGAAATATGGCATACATATTTTGGGGGCTCTGCCCCCCAAAAACTCTGAAACCCGTGAAAAAAAAAGTTTCTCAAAAACAGTTCCGACGATTTAAATTAAAACATTTTTAAATGTAACCCATTTAAATACGAATCTAACGATATAAGCCGTTTTACCGGAAAAAATCTAGTTCCTGAGAAAAATAGGTTAATTTAAATCAAATTATAATTATTATTAACTACGGGAAACATACAGAGAAAAAAAGGTTAAAACGTGGGTGGAGAGAGCCCAGGTTCGATTCACCGCCATGGAGATGTTATTTTTATGATAAATTTTGATGAAATTTTCAATAATAATTAAAATTACATAAGATAACTAATAAATGGAAAACACTGGGCTAAATAATTATGAACTCGTGTATCAGAAAGTTTGTCCCTGTTGGCTCGGACCGCTTTTTTAATGTTTGATATCCGACAAGTCTGATAATTGTTATTATTTCTTTTCAATTATCCTTTTCTTTCAAATAAAGAAAATTGTCAATATGAAAAACAAATTAACCATTTAAAAATATTAATTCCAGTTTTTCAACATCTTTATCGAGTTCTTTACACTCTAACAGAAAAACAAAAGAATGTTTTGATGGAGGAGAGGCTAGAAGTCAGGCTGTCTAATAGATAAATCATCATCATCACAGCCATTATTCTAAACACTAAGCTGTATTCTCTTGTGTGGGTTTTTATTTTTTTTATTTATTTATTTATTTATTTTATTACACCGTTAAGCACAATATTGTGGCTCATGGTTTCGTCCACAAACAAATTTGATTAAACAAAATGACAAACAATAATCTTCTCCAATTGAGATTATGATAACAATTAACTGATAAGATAACAGCTGATAAAATAACAATTAACATCATAAAAAAGAAACATAATAAATTAATTTAAATAAGTGAGCTCATAAAATAAAATTTAACAATTGACATTTACTAGCAAACAAAAGGATAAACAATAAAACAAAAATTATTTAAAATTATCCAATGGAATAAGGTAAAAATCATCAACTTTATATAGAGGATGCATCATAAGAACTGTTTTTATTTTTTTGCAAAATTGTGTTGATGGGAGCAGTTGGAGTTGTATAGGAAGATGGTTAAAAAGCTTGATTGCCATTACCTCAGGTCCTACATCCTTCTTCTTCAAACGTACTCTTGGAACAGCCACGTCGTGCTTCTGCCTTGTATTGTATGAGTGAATGTCTTCTTTCCTTTTATGTGCCTTCACATTATTATGCATATATTTTAATGTTTCGAATACATAAAGGGCATAAATTGATAAAATGTTCCATTTTTTAAAAATGGGTCTACATGATGCCAGAAACTTAGCTCCTTCTATTATTCGTAACGCTCTTTTTTGACATATAAAGAGTTCATTTACTCTTGGTGACATTCCCCATATACGTATTCCATATCTAAGGTAACTTTCAAAGTTCGCATGGTATACAATTTTTAGTATATCTTGAGACACAATGGTCTTAAGCCTGATTAGCATGTATGTAATTTTTGAAAGTTTTTCTTCAATATAGATAATATGTGGTTGCCAATTTAATCTGAAGTCTAGAGTAACTCCTAAAAGCTTAGCTGTTGTACTATCTAAAGGTAGACCTTGCTTTAATGTGAAACAAATAAACTTTGTTTTCCCTTCATTTATATGTAATCCATTACTGGTGAACCACTTCGTTATGCCATC